>JADRCD010163163.1:0-20277 GCA_019843815.1 Montemys delectorum
CTGCTGCTGCTGCTGCTGCTGCTGCTGCTGCTACTGCTATTACTACTACTACTACTACTACTACTAGTTGATTCAGCATGCAAGGAAGTTTTTCAGTTACCCTAGAAATTCATATACAAAAGAAAAAGAAGGAAATAAGAAAGAAAGAAAAGGAAAGGAAAAAAAGAAATTCTTAAAAAGTAACTATACATTATTAAAATTACAGAGTAAATTACATGAGTAGATTTCTACTTGTTCTTCAGTCTAGGTGCATGCAATTAACAATGATATCAATGAACTTTTAATTAATTAGTGAGAATTAATTAGAGAAACTATGTAAACATGTTAATATTAATAACAAAAAAGGAAACCCTCTTATGCTAAAATTGTATCACTTATTGGCCTTTAGGCTAAAGGTAGAAAGAATATAAATGAATATTTCACCAAGGGATGGTGAAATTAGAAAATCCTCAGTTAACACCAATATGTGTGAAATATTAATGAATCACTAAATAATTATGTCAGCAAAATACAAAGAAGGTAATAGTAACTTCATGGTGTACAGAACTAGTAGACACAATCAGATCAAAGAACATCTTGTGTTCCTGGGAAATCATACTTGGCAGAAACACAAAAACACATTTGTGATCTTCCTGCAAAGAAAATGCACAATATCTATTTAATAATGTGGAAGCATAAGACTTGCATTGTCTTACATAAAGCATGATGCTAAGATGTTAATCTGGAGTTAATAAAAATTTCTACTCAGAAAAATGACCCATCTGTACTGTCGAAATAATTTATCCATGGCAAGTGGGTTCTATAAAGCTTAAATATTTCAAAATACCTAATATTATAAGTAAGGTTGTGTATTTAATACAACTTAATAACAGATTGCTCAATAAATAAAACAAATGGAAAGTGCAATTTCCTCAATTTCTTTGCCAAACCAAATAGTCTGGGAAGAGAGTTAAATTTGTTATAAGTATTTGCTTATATAAAATAGAACCTAAAACACTTATAGCACCTAGAGGTACATGTGGCTTTGATATCAAGATGACATGGCCTTTCACAAATTAAAAGGTTTTCCCATCGAATTAAGAATTATCGAATGAAATCAACCTGCCTACATTTTCTGCTTTATTTTCACTCCTTGGAGGCACAAACCAGAAAAAGAGTCTATTCTGTTTGTCCAGGAGTTAGAATCATATTATTCACCTTAACAGTATTTCCTTTAAGGCAGTCCTGTCAGTGCACTGAGATTAGTGGCAGACTTTGAGCATCTTGAAGCAGGGCCAAATGAACCCAAGACTCACGGGCAATGGCTTGAGTACTGAGCAACAGTAAGAATTACAACTCTTTCTCTGGGATTTTATTGCTGTTCTGTGGTAGAGAAAAAGTAGTAATTTATCCCTGAATTACGCTGGCAGCCACATCCCTACTTACCTAGGTATTAAGCTACATGCTTCTGAGAAAGAACTGCTCTGATATTTCTTGAAGTTGACCATGAACTCAAGCTAACAGCTAATGTATACACTTTTAATATAAAGTAACAGAAGAAAGGAAATAGATTTCCGCAAATTAAAAGGGAACATGTCTTCCTCATCTAATTATTTGTCTTACCCACCAACACCCAAGATTGTCTCTCCCTGAAAACCTGCTGGCCACGTGGGCAAAGAGTCAGGTAAGCAGATTTTCAGTCCTTCCTATTCTCAAATCCCTTCCTAAGTCTTAGTCACAGGTCTCTTTCCTCTTGTCCACTTTCCCAGAACTAAACAGATCTTCTCTCAAAGCTTTTCTTCCTTACTACCCCTTAGTCTCAGGCACCAACACCTTACCAACTCTCTCCATGGAAACCTTCATGTTTCAAATCCAGTTCCCCAGTCTCTTCCCCAGGCCTGTGGCAGACTGTGTATATAGGATCCTGCCTTGTCTTTTTTTCTACATTCCCTGTAGATTCCATAGATCCTCTTGGTAGACCCATCTCTCCTCCGGATCTTCTCAGTCTCCCATCCTACTCCATTTGCAATCCTGTGTGTCAAATGCCAATACCTAGGGAAAGGTCTACCCAGAATCCTCAGTGGTCATACTTGGCAAGGAATCAGGAGAATTCCCTACTAAGCAACTTCTGTCAACCACACACTCCTACATTTCAGAGAAATTCAATGAAACAAGGGAGCTGAAAATTCACAAAACATGGACAAGATCAGATATCAACACCTAGAAGTAAAATCATCCAAAATGTAATTCTTAGATGCTAACATAAAACACAACCAAAAATAGTCAGGACAATGCACCTACTAGTGCTCAGCAACCCTGGTGCATGCCAAATATCTGAAGAACAGTATACAGACTTCAAAAATAGTTGTTATGAACAAGCTCAAGGACCATAAAAATATCAATAAATCTCTTAATTAAATCTATGAAAGTACAAATAATGGAATAAAATAAAGAAACTGATCAAAACATGAAAGTAGAACTGAAATCAACAAGGAGAGCCCTGTCTGAGAGAAAACTGAAAAAAAAAAGGCTAAGTATTGTTTTAGGAACCTCAGAGGCACACCTCTCCAACAGAATATAGGGGATAAAATAGAATATCACAAGCAATGAAGACAAGCTAGAAGAAATGAATACCTTAGTTAAAGAACTTTTACATCTAAAAAATCCAGGCATAAAGCGTCCAGGAAACTTGAGACACTATGGCAAGAATAAATTTGCAAATTATAGGAAGAAAGAAAGGAAGGAGAAAAATCCAGGTTAAAGGCACAGAAAATATTGTAAACAAAAGCATATAAGAAAAACTCCCTAACCTAAAGAAGGAGAAGAAGCAGACACAACATCAATTAGACTGGACCAAAAATGTAAGTCCTCTCATAGTTTAAAACAAAACCTAAACGTTCAGCACAAAGAAAGAGCTGCAAAAGAGGAAACAAAAATGACTGAGAAGAGAAATTCTGGGGCTTAATGACACCATAAGCAAAATGGACCAAAGAGATATGATTTATAGAACATTTCAGCCAAGTATTAAAGAGTGTTCTTTCTTCTCAGTACCTCAGGGAACTTTCTCCAAAATTAGCAATATACTCAAAGACAAACAAGTCACAAACTTAACATAACACCCTGCTTCCTATCTGACCATCACAGATTAAAGCTGGATAGCAATAAAAGAAACAACAGAAAGCTTACAAACTCATGAAAACTGAACAATTACCTACGGAATGAAAAAATAGGTCAGTTCTAATATTAAAGACTTTCTAGAACTGAAAGAAAACTAATACATAATAGCATACCCAAACTTGGAAGACACAATAAAGACTTTTCAAAAAGGGAAGTTTATAGCACAAAGTACCTGTATACAAACTGGACAGAATGCATATTAATAGCTTAAGAGCACACCTGAAAACTCTAGAAGAAACAGAAGAAATAACAGCCAAAAGGAGTATATGGAAAGAAATTATTCATTGGGTCTGAAATGAATAAAATAGAAACAAACAAAAACTAATACCAAAAAAATCAATGAGACAAGAGTTGATTCCTTGAGAAAATCACTAATATTGATAAACCCTTAGCCAAATTAACTTAAAGGTCAAGAGAAAACATCTAAGTTAATAATACTTGAGACAAAAAAAGGATGATAACAACTCATATCATAGTATCTAAAGTATTATAAGGACATATTTTAATAACCCAAAATACAAAAGAAATCCAAAATCCAAACTGAAAAATCCAAAAGAAATGGATAAAGATGTTGATATACATCACTTAACAAAGGTAAATCGAGTTAAGATAAGCAATTTAAACTAAACTATCCTCCATAGTAAAATAGAAGTAGTAATTAAAAATTTCCCAACCCAGAAAATCCTGGAGCCAGATGGATTTACAGCAAAATTCTACGAGATTTTTTTTTTTTAGTGTTACCTGCCTGTGAGTAGGGGTGCTGGATTATCTCCTGAATCATTTTAACCCACTCCCAGTGCCCTTTGAAAAGACAGGGTCTCACTGTGTAAACTTGGCTAGCCTCTTACTAGGTAGAGCAGATTGTTCTCAAATTCAGAAAGATCAGACTGCCTTTGTCTCGCTAGTGCTTAGATTATAGGGATGTGCCAATATACTCAGATTCAGCTTGATATTTGATACATAGTCTCTCTCTTTGGGGGGGGGGGTTGTTCTGCAGTTTAATATAAAAATAGCTTAAAGAACTATAAGTTTTTAAAAAGAATTTGCAAGATTTTAAAGAAGAATCAATGCTAATTCTCTTCAAATTATTCCACAAAATTAATGCTGCAGAATTATTTTTCTCTCTTTTTAAAACTTTTTATTGATACTTCATGGATTTTTCATCATGTACCCGAGTCTCACTTATCTCCCCATCCCCTCTCATCCATCCATTACCCTGTAACACTCCAAAATAACACACACACACACACACACACACACACACACACACACACACACCATAAGTGTAGAAAACATCTTTTCATGGAAACTATAGTATGTTACAGTGTGCCCCACAATATATCTCTCTGTCAACACATTTTCCCTTGCAAAGGTTCATTGCAATGAGTCATTCATCTGGTTCAAGATCTTTGACTTCTATGACACGATCATTATTGGATCATCATTGGGACTACTTCCAGTTATCCTGTTGTTGCCCTGTGTCATGGAGACCTTGCAGTTTTTGGAACAGCAGGACTCACCTTTTCACACATCTCAATAGTTCCCAGATAATAATTTTGGAGTAGGTCATTTCAGAGCCTTGGATATTAGCCTGAGTAGTAGCAGAGCTGGTCAGGCCATCAGAGCAAGCTTTCCAGCACTGCTCTGAGTAGGCCACCCATTGCTGCTATCAGCAGGAGGTGGGGTCAGCTATCCTACTCTCTTGTCCTCAGGGCTGGCTCACCTGCATCATCTTGACCAGAGCCAATACTACTGTATTGCTGAGAGGGTGTTCAGGGTCCCCTCTCCCAAGTGCTGCAGCCACAAAGGGACAGGGCCAGTTTACTCACTCTTGTGACCCCAGGAGCAGTTCTCCTGGTTGTCACAAGTGGTGAGGCCAAGACCTCCTGAGCTTCCCTAAAGCAGACAAATGTCAGGACATTTCCCACACTCATGATCTCTGGACTGGCTCATTCACACCCCTGCCATCAGGTCTACCTCTAATGTGTTGCTTGGACAAAGCGCAGGGTCTACACTCGGGAGCTCTGCCAGAGGTGCAACATGGGGCCAGGTCTCCAGAGTACAATATCCAGTAATGGATGGAGCTGGTTTTGCACAACTCCTGGACATGCAGGTGGGCCTGGTGGTTGGCTCAGCCATGGATGTTCTCATGTTCTCTAGTGGTAATATGAGCCATGAACATCCACACTGACCCCTGCCACTGCATGGCCACACTCTGGCTTGGCCCTAATTGGTTAGCTTGGGCTTCCTTATGGGTCCAGGTGACAGGGCTAGCCACTAACAACAGGCTACTCCTCTCCACTCTCCAGTTCTGTCTCTCTTCATAATGCTCAAGCTACTCCACTACTCCTGTTCTCCTATCTGACCATCACATACTTGCACATTGGAGCAAGTAGCTCAAGCTGCAACCTGACCACACAGCTGGCAGGTCACTGGGTGACATTCTCCATCCACCCACACTGCAGTGCTTGTCGACAAGCAGGTATCTATGCTCTACCTGTGCCATGCCCTGGAGGGCAGGTCAGTGAGTGGCATGGTGATCCACAGGTCTCTGTATTCCCTGTTCCATTCTGTGCTGATTTGATTTTTATGAATCCTAAGCATAAAACAGCTTTGGCCACCAAGCCAGACATCAAGCTGGGATGAACAAAGGACTACCTTCTGTTCTGCCCCTCACTGATATAAGAACACCATCAGCAACATGGTGCCTCTCTGCCATTGCCAGGGGTTTGCCATTGCCAAGGGCTTGCCACAGATACTGTGATACTTATAATATATAAAGATGAAAGAAAGAAAGTGAATTACAAATCAGTTTCCCTTATGACAATACATACAAACAGTAGTCAATAAAATATTTGCAAACCAAATTCCAGAACACATCCAAACAATGATTTACAATGATTTATCCCAGAGATGGAGTCAATATACAAAAAGTGATAAAAGTAAAAAATTGATAAAAGTAGGCTTTATCCCAGAGACAGATTCAATATATAAAAATTGATAACAGTAATCCACTATGTAAGCGGTTCTCCACCTTTCCACTGCTTTTAGCCTTCAATACATGATGTAGTGAACCCCCAACCAAAAAATTACTATTGTTGCTACTTTATGACTGAGATTTTGGTACTTTTATATCATAATTCAAATATTGTGCTTTCTGATGGTCTTAGGCTAACTGTATGGAAAGGTCATTCAATCCCCAAAGGGCCATCACCCACATATTGAGAACTACTGCACTATATAAATAAACTGAAAAAAAATGTGGTAATTTTACTAGATTAAAAAAAATACCACTGACAGACTCTATCATACATTATCATACAATAACTGGAGAGATCAATGATACAATGGATATGCCTCTACATAATAAGGGCAGTTTATATCAAGTGCATAGCCAATATCAACTTAGATGAAGAGAAACTCAAAACAATTGCACTAAAATTAGGAACAAACCAAGATGGTGCACTCTCTCGAAATTACTCAATAGAGTACTTAAACTCTTAGCTGGAGTAATAAGACAACTGAAAGAGATCAAGGAGACACACACTGGAAGGGAAGAAGTCAAAGATACTTTTATTTGTAGATTATATAATAGTATACTATACATAAGTGATCCTAAAATTTCAACTTCTATTACTGATAAACACTTGCAGCAAAGTAAGATGATACAAAATTAACACAAAAAAATCAACAGTACTTCTATGTACACATAACATGCACCAGACAGTGGTGGTACATGTCTTCAATCCCAGCACTTGGGAGGCAGAGGCAGGTGGATTTCTGAGTTTGAGGCCAGCCTCGTCTACAGAGTAAGTTCCAGGACAGCCAGGTATACACAGAGAAACCCTGTCTTGAAAAAACAAAACAAACAAACAAACAAACAAAAATTAAATCATAGATAAATGGGTGGAACCAAAAAAGAAAAACCTAGAAAGATAAATATGCTCTGTATTTTCTTATATTTGAATATTAGCTATTAAATTCATTGATAAGGAAGCTACAATCCATATAGCCATGGAGGTCATAAGAAGAGAGTTATGTGATTAGTGGGGAGATTTGGATGTCTCTAGGAGGAGGAAATATAATAGATACTTCTCAGTAGATACATGGGGAATTAGAATTAGAGTATCAAATAGAAGGAGGAAGGAAGAGGAGCAAGGGAGGAAATATTAGGCAGGGCAGATCAAAGTAAGGGTCATCTGAGGAGCAATCTAACACAGTGGACAAGTCTATAATATATGCATATATGAAGGTTATCTAAAAGAAATTGTCAAATAATGAGGGAGACAGTGCTTCAATTGAACATCTCTTGTCACCAAATGAAGCTTCCAGGACTGGGAATGGATTGTATCTAATTGAGTTCATGGCTAAAAGCTTCCCAGGGGAACCCAAGAGACAAGCTAGTCATCAGAAATGAATGTGCTTCAGTTGAAGAAACACCTCCATTAGATGTAACTGTAACACATTTTCTTAACTAGTGATTAATGTAGAAGGGCCCAGTCCAATGCAGGCGGTGCCATGACTAAGCTGGTGGCTCCATGTTCTATAACAAAATCAGGCCAAGAATGCCAGGGGAAGCAAGCCAATAATCAGCAACCCCTGTGACCCATGAATCAGCTCTTACTCTAGGTTCCTGCCCAGCTTGATTTCCTGTCCTTACTTGCTTTGGTGATGAACAGCAATGTTGTAGTATAAGCTTAAACAAAACCTCTTCCTCCCCAACTTGCCTTTTGGTCATGGTGTTTTGTTGCAACAATAGAAACTCTAACTAGCATAGCAGTGTGTTGCCAAGACTACTGGAGGCTAGTCATAAACTGATGGCAGTTTCCTATTGCTAAAAACAACACCCACACTGCTCATTAAACAGAGATATCAAGATGTAGCCTACCTAGAGCCTTCACTCCTATGGAGTAGTATTCATAGGCTGGACTATACTTTGTATATTACCAATGGAGAAAAGTTAAGCACAACCCAGTTACAAACCATTTGAATTATAATAGTGATCTATTCGCATGGTATGCTGGTACAATAGTTGTACAAAGCTTATGGGAGTAACCAACCAATATCTGGTTTGAGTTAAGGCCCACTCCATCAGATGGAACTTATACTCAACACTGGGTAGCCAAGAAGCTGAGAATAGATAGTCTAGGGACATCTGAGAAAACCAAATACTACTATCATGGGCCAAACCAGTCTTGGTTCCCTCAACCCGTATTCAAATAGGGTCCTGATACAAGTTGGCAAGACATTGGTGGATTGACAGACACAACACAAGGGAGTGTTGGATCTGAATGTGTATTCTCAAAATAGGCATCAGACTTCTATGATTGCTACAAAAGAAAAAGTCAAGTGGTATAATATTCAAGGTACATCTTGTTCATCTGAAGTACAATGGGTCTAAAGCAGCAGTCATCTCCTCTGAATTGGCATGGCACCCCTGGACTCAGAGCTCTTGGGACCACACAGGGCCCCACAGAGTCCCAGGGGCCTGTGGGCTGGTAGAGGTTAGAGGCTCAAACACCTCACAGCAGACACACACACACACACACACACACACACACACACACACACGGCTCACAGTCCAGCCCATTCCTAGCAAACGCCCAACTATGCTAATCTTCTGGGCTAACAGAGATATGCCCCAGGGGTCCCATTCTTCTAATTCCTCAGAGTAGCTCAACTGCTATTCTAATGTGGTCTGCCAGGACTGAAATGAGGATTCTAGTTGACCTTGCCTTGGGATAATTAACTTCTATTCAGCAAACTTCAATGCCCACCTCCTTCACCATCTCTCTAACAATGTTGGAGGCAATTAGTCTGAAGGGGTAATATTCCCTACTAATTTCCAAGCCAGGGTTCAGCTAAGATGTTGGAATATTGGTGAAGGTCAGAAGGCAACTTCTAATTTAGCTTAGCTATTAGCAAATCATTTCTTGGGGGGCACCTAGCACGTGAGATCCACCATCAACTATTGCAAGGACAAATCTGGGCCACCTCCAAGTTAGGGAATGCCGAAAGGTTCCAGGAGACTATCTTCCCTGAATCTTTTCCCCTCATGGACTGCTGTCATGCAGATTTCACTGGAGTGTGTGTGTGGCATACTACTGTTATATTAAAGCAGTAGTTCTCAACCTTCCTAATGCTGCAACACTTTAATACAGTTCTTCATGTTGTGGTGATCCTCAAATATAAATTTTGTTTCTACTTCATGACTGTAATTTTCTATGATAATGTAATCAAAACATAACTATCTGATATGCAGGATTATGATATGTGACCGTCAAATGGTTGTGACCTACAGATTGAGAACTCCTGTGTTAAAAGAACACAACAATAAAATGACACCTAAGAGCTGTACTATTGCCTGTACTGAACAACATCTATACAATTTCCTGTTTCCTGAACACTGCCATTAGACACTGTCACATTTGAGTTTTATAGAATTCATTATTAAGCTTTTAAAATATACTTTTTTGAAATCACTACATGATCAGATACTATTTTAATTTTAACCTTTTGGAAAATGTAGATAGCATAGTTTATCAGAGAATACTTATAATTAGAATGGCTTGTATAACTAGTTCTACTGGGATGTATAATGCTTCATATAGATGTGATAATAAAAAATCACCATCAACTAGAATGTTATTTTAAATCTTAAATATTTTAATTCCAATTAGACTCATAAATTTTTAAGTCATATCACAACAGCAATTAGAATTTAAGTAGTTTTTGTTTTGGTTTAGTTTGGTTTTTAAATATTTTTCATTTATTTTTTATTTGATATATATTGGTGTTTTCCCTGTATATATGTACGTGTAATGGTGTCAATTCTCTGGAACTGAATTTACAGACAGCCGTGAACTGCTTTGTGGGTGCTAGGAAATGAAGCCAGGTCCTCTGGAAGAATAATCAGTACTCTTAACATGTAAACCATCTCTCCAGTTCCTGTTTATGTTTAAATAACATTAAATTAAGACAAGAATATTAGAGTAACTACTCACTACAAGACAGCCATGTCTTTTGCACATTTAATTCACATATAATACATAGAAAGAAAGGATGAGTAAATGAAGGGATATCCTATAGAGTAAGAAAAATAATTTTGATTATTCCATCTGTAAAGTGAGGTGATAATGTTCAAAATATCACCAGCTTTAACTCCAAATAAAACAACAACTTAATTTAGAATTATCACAGGACTTAGAAAAAAAGTATTTTTAAAAAAAGATATGGAAAGATGGATATTTTAAAATAAGAATTCAACATCAAAGATGTATACCCCATCTCTACCTGTTTAAAAACACTATTATCAAAGTGTAAAAAATATATCTTGGTTAGCACAAAGGTTGTAGAAATCACTTATAAAGACTTTATGGAAATGTAAACAAGTACAGCCATGTTAGAGAAAAGGGTCAGAGCTTCCTTAAAACATTAAAATAGGACTATTATATGATCTAGATATTTCACTTCTAGGTATAAAATCGGGAAATACATTCTAGAAAACACAATTACATGTGAAAGTGTAATTTGCTCTACCATGTTGAAGCATTATAGCTCAGGTACATGATTAAGCTAAATGTCACTGAGCACGAAAATAGGTAAAGAAAGGATAATATGTGTGAGCAATGGTATATTCACTAGCCTAGAAAGAAAATGAAATTTTGTGTAGGTCTGTAACATTATACGAAGTGATATAAGTCAAATATAAATGGATAAATACCCATGTATAGAATCTGAAAGAGTCAACCTTACAGAACCTGGAGTCAGGATAGTATTTACCAGAGGTCAGAAAGTTGGATGCAATTTGTGAGCTAGTGGTCAAAAGACAAAAAATTAGCCAGAACAATAAATTCAAGTTTATTGTACAACATGGTAACTATATTTAAAAACAATGAATTTTCTACTTAAAATTACTGAATTGATAGAATTTAAATATTGTCACTACAAAAATATGTATATAAAAATAATACAAAGTCATTAACTTGATTTAGCCATTTTTACAGTGTTCACGTACATTAAAACAAACTTGTACCTTGCTTTCACAATGTCGTGGTTTAAATGGGAATGTCTCCTATATGTTCATACAGCTGAATTCTTGGTGTCTAGTTGATGGAACTTCTTAGGAAGGATTCGGAGGTGTGGTTTTGTTGGAGGAAGTGTGTTGCTAAGGATGAGATTTGAGGTTTAAGAAGCATACACCAATCCCATCTCTTCATCTACCTTGTATTTGTGAATCAGATGGAAGTTCATAGCTACTGCTCAAGCACCATGTCTGCCTGCTATAATATGTTCTGCCATGACTGCCATAGTTTCCCTTTAACCATGAGTTGCCAGATTAATTTTTTTTCTTTTACAAGCTGCCTTGGTCATGCTGTTTTGTCTCAGCAATAGAAATGCAACTAAAACATGCCTTACTTGCTAGTTAAAAATAAATACATAAAGATAGTAAATGAATAAAAAAGTATCTCATAAACAATTGGTATTTTTACCCAGCCATTGACTATATAATCTGCTCTACCCTTGGTCATTTTGCTTTTGAAATCGATAGATACCCATTGCTAGCTAAGTGCAGATGGAGAACACTGCAAAATCAACTCAGATAGTTACAAAACTGACTATAATTTAATAAATCGAGAATCCTGATGACAGTACAATATAAGATGCACTAGGACACTGTGGGAACTCATCATTAAAGTCCATAACCCAATGATGAGTGAGAAAATTTCTGAGAAAGGATACACAAGTTTCCCAGGTAGCCTAGCTGGCGTAGGCATACCTAAAAACGTCTCTCTCCCTTTTCTCCCAGTGTTTAAGAGAACTGCCTATCCAATTCTGCAACTTATATTTTTAATCAGTCCTGACTTTCACTTTGATCCCCATTGCTTGAGTAATCTGCTTCCCTTGGTCCTCCAATGAACACTATACTTAGGCATCAGTAACTCTTTTGTTCAATGACTATGCAGTTAGATGCTCTGCTTTCCTTAGATGTTTTCCCCCCATATGTTGGTAGCATGTCATTTTCATGATACTCTATGCAAGTTATCTTACTCAGATTAGTTCAGAAGACCTGGAGTCTCTTAAAACTTGTACTAAATATCATTTCTAGGCAATAATACATTTCTAGGCAGTTCCATCCATATACATGTCTCCCATTCAATAATGGTTATACATTTCAATTTCTACTTCAGATTTTTTTATCTGAGTTCCAGCATGAGCAAAACAGTATATTACATGTGGGATATTTCACAGACAACTGAAACCTAATGTTTCCAAAATTAAACTTACAGTCTTTCTTCTTTATAAACTTCGCGTATTCCCAGTGACACTGTTATTCATCCTTCAGCATGAGACATAAGCATAAATCTTATCCTTAAAAAATTCCTCTTCTCCATTTACCACCTTCAATAATTCATCAACTTCTGCCTAGTTTACTTCTTAAATCTTTCTTGAATCCATCAGAGTCTCAGTGATCTCCAGTATCAATACCACCTATTTTTTTCTGGCCTGTACCACTAACAATATCACTTTTAAGCTGATCATTCCCTCTGAACTCTTGCTTTCTTCATCCATTACCTGCTCAAATGGCATTAATGTCTTCCCCAAAGTGAAAAATAGTGTTTTCAGCATCTTTCCAGAGATAAAAGTTCTCTGCTGCAACCAGTCAATGCTCTGCCAATGTGGCACAGAAAACATCCCTAGATAATGTAAACAAATGAATACAATTGAGCTCCAATCAATCTTTCATTATAAAAGATGTAACAGGTCAGATTTCACCTGTGAGATATGGTTTAGCAAGCCTCTCTAGGTTACAGAATGTATTGAGAGACTCTACTGGTTAAAGTCGTTAATTACTTACAATCACTCTTATGTAAAACATTATGGTTTTCATTTCATGATTTTTTGTCACATGAACAAAGGATCTTGTGGCTGAGCTTTTTAGATAAAAACAATGTCACAATGTCAAAATTTTGGACATAGTTTCTAAAAGTTAAATACACTATGAATTTCTCCTTTTTTTCCTATTTTTTTATTAGATGTTTTCTTTATTTACAATATCTCCTTTCCCAGGTTCTCCTCCAAAAAAAAAAGAAATAAAATAAAATAAACAAAAACTAAAACAAACTCCTGTTCCCTCTCCCCTCCCCTTGCTCACCATCCCACCCCCTGCTGCTTACTGGCCCTGGCATTCTGCTACACATAGACCCTTCACAGGGCTAAGGTCCTCTCCTCCCATTGATGACTGACTTGGCCATCCTCTGCTATACACATGCTGCTGGAGTCATGAGTCCCCCCATGTGTACTCTTTGGTTGGAGTTTTAGTCCCTGGGAGCTCTGAGGATACTAGTTAGTTCATATTGTTGTTCCTCCTAGGGGCCTGCAAACCCTTCAGCTCCTTGGCACTATGAATTTCTTTTTTGAGGAATTGACTACATAACACTTTCATTTTCCCCCATCCTCACCTCATAGAAATTTAGAAAAGATGAGGTGTGTGTTCTCTGTTGTAATCGCAGCTTACCTTACATGAACTGGATACATGTCTCTAAACCGGATGAATAAATTAACACTTAAAAAAAATGAGAGATGAAAATGTATTGCTTGCTAGAAGAACTAAATATTCTTTTTTAAAATAAATAATAGTTTATTTCTTCAATTGATAGATCAACACTTCCTTTCATCTGCTAACATTAAGCAATCATTTTTTTGCAAATACAAATATATACTTTATACATAATATTAATCCTTTCTATTACATATTTTCTTTATTTACATTTCAAATGTTCTCCCTTTTTCCTGGCTTGCCCTCCAAAAACCCCCCTCCCCACCTTCCTGGTCTCCCTGCTCACCAACCCACCCTCTCCCATTTCCATTCTAATGGTGCCTAAGAGCTACTTAAAATTTTTGTTTTTTTACATATCAACTTTTTAAATACATTTTGTAAGTGTATATGTAATCCTCTGTGTGAATGGATTCCATGTGTGTGCAGGTGCAAACTGAAGCTAAAAGTAGGTATCAGATTCCCTGAAGCATAAGTTATAGTCAGCTGTGTGCTGCTAACATGGGTTCTGGGGATCAAACCAGTCCTCTGGATGAGCATCAAGTGTGCTTAAATGGTGACTTATCTCTCCAGCCTTCTACTAAAGAGTTTTGAACATGAGGTTGTTGAAAAAGAATTGACTTTGGAGAAAATTATGTAGCAAATGTCAAATCATTATTTGTTACTTGTTCCTTTCCTTTACAATTCTGTTTATAGTCTCTTTGTCTACATGTCTTTGAATTATTCTAAGTACTTAAATTTCCTCACACTTTCTCAAGAAATTAAAATGTTATAGTTATTTTTCCCGTGTAAGTATGTATACGTTTGTACATTATTTATACCTGGGAGAAGTGAACTGAGGCTAAATATTTTCATTTGAAGGCCAGATGCCTTTTATATTTCCCAGCCATCCAAGAGCTAAGACTATCAAAAGAATCCTGCATAAGAATTTCAGTTTGTAATTAAACCATATAGATTTTGTTACCCATTCCATCCTATCAAAGTTTCCAGTATGCTCATAATTATTTGGCATGGGAACTGGGCCTAACATTAGAACTGGCAATTTATTTTGCTTTTAATCAGCTAGAGGTGATGTGGAATGTCACACTCAGACAGCAAGAGGACTGATGGATACACTGAGTGTCAGCTGGATCACTGTCTTATTAGGCTGTCTCTGGAATGAACCCTGTGATAACACTTCTAGACTAAAACTAAACAGGCAAATATGTCTTGATGGTTTTAAGAGGATAACAACATCAACTTACAACTGAATTACTTTTTTTTTTTTCATCTAAAGCAGAAAGATCCTTCTTTATGTTGGCTGTGCTAGTGAGGGACTTTGAGCTATTCATATCCCAACCAGGCAGACAGATGGGTAAAATAGCGTGGATAAATAATGATGGTAGCAAACTTCTGGCTTCTTCTATGCCAGCCTGACCTGAGACAAAGGTCAAGCAGGCTTATTCTCCCACCATCAGAGCTTCTTAGTTAATTGGTCCAGTCTTGTCAGAAATGTTCCTGATCAGAACTATATTTGTTTAACTAAACTTATGGGCTCTGAGTCCTATTTTTCTAGGATCAACAATTCAAGCTAAGGGAGGACCCATAAAGACAACCAAAAATACTATTATAACCTCCAGAACTCTAAGATGAATGAGACTTGCCCCTGCCATTTAGCTATCCAGGAGGGTTCTTTGTGTGCTTTGTCATACATATGTGTGTATATTTGCATGCTTTTTGTCTTGCTCTGTGTGTATTCACCCGTGTGTGTGCCTTGCTCTGTGTGTATTCACATTTGTGTGTCTTGCTCCATGTGTCTCTGTGTTCACCTGAGTGCATACCTTGCTGAATGTGTGTGTAACTGTGTGCTGTGTGCTTTGTAAGAGCATCCTTCTTGATCTTTAAAAAGCTTGTTATCTGTTGCTGTCTGCCTGTGTCTAAAATTTTCCAGCCTTTTAATTATTTAGTTGACACAGATAATGATCCCCAAAAGTCTTCTATTACATTAACCTGAGGCATCGTCTCTAGCTTAGATTCAAACAAGTTTCACCTAGAATTAAGAAGCCTTTGTTTCACAATTTTCATGTATAAATGTCCTCAAAAACTTTTTTTTTTTTTTAAGGAGGGATTGGATGTGGTAAAGGGGGAGGGGAGAGGGAGAGGTAGGGGGAGGGAGAGGAAAGGGAAAGGGAAAGGGAGCAGAGGGAGAGTGTTACCTTCCCTCTTCACTTCAGTCATCGGACTTCTGGCAGCCTCTGCTTAGGGGCTAACACCCGGGAGCTAAGACAGATGCTCTCTGTTGACTGTTGGTTTGTCTTTGAAGAAGCCACCTGAGTATGCCCATCACCTGAGTATTCCCATGGCCTGAGCACGCCCATCACCTGAGTATGCCCATCACCTGAGTATGCCCATGGCCTGAAGATCCACTGAACCTGGGGACTTTGGCACCTGAACTTTCTTTACAATATAATCTAGAGACTTGGTTTCAGTTCCTCTTGTAACTATAAAAACCCTGGCTTATTCTAAGTAAAGTTGGAGCCTTGATTGGGACGCAACTTGGCTTTGTGTTTTCTCTTTGCATTTCAAACCCTCTATTTCAGGTCCTTTGTTCCCTCCTGGCTGAGAGAACCCCATTCCTGAAACTGTGGGCAGTTTCACATACTAAAATTCTTCTCTGAAACCTCTTGAACCAGGACCCCTTTGTGCAAATCACCCTTAGCACTACTGTCTTCTATTTTCCTGCTAGAATGGCCAATTATGTCAGGCTTAAAGAATTCCACTGCTTTCCTAATCCAATGTCCCCAAATCCAAATTCCTCTAAACAAAAATAGGGTAAGGCCTTTCACAGCAACACCCAGTCCTTGGTACCAACTCCTGTTTTGGTTAGGGTTTTATTGCTGTGAACAGACACCACAATCAAGACAACTCTTATAAAGGAAGACATTTAATTTGGGGATGCCTTACAGTTTCAGAGGCTTAGTCGATAATAATCATGGCAGTATGTAGGCAGATGTAATTCTGGAGAAGCTGAAAGTTGTATATTTTGATCCTTAGACATCCTGGATGAGACTGTTTCACTGAGCATAGCTTAAGTGTATATAGGACCTCAACTCACTTCTTCCATCAAAGCCATAGCTACTTTAATATGTCTACATTTCCTAATAGTATCACTCAGTATAGGCCAAGCATTCAAACACATACATTTATAGGGAATACACCTTCTCAAATTACCACATCATGTGCAGTAGTTGAAGTTAAATGCATGTAACTTAATAATATATATTTTCCCCAATGTTTTATTTATTTTTTATTCTTAAAGTAAGGCAAAATGCACAATATATCAAAATTACTTCTAATCCAAAAAATCACAATTATTAAAGAAATTTAAATTCTTATGGTACATTAGAATGTTATGTACTGTACCCTTTAAAGTGTAAATTAAAATAAATACTGTTTCATTTATATATTTAGGTCCAATTCATGTTTGCTCCATTGCTTCCAAACTCCTTGAAATTGTTCTACGGTTGTGACAAAAGAGGTGTTGATGAGTAAACACTATAATTATACTGTAGGCAAGCTCCTACACTCCTACTGCCTACAAAAGAGAGATACATCAAAAACATGCATGAGAGACTTCAACTCCCTACTCACTTAACTAGTAACATAAAGTAACCTATTTAGTATAGTAGAGATTATATAAATAAAATATTTTATCAGGCTTAAAGAAAGAAATAATTCTTCTCCTCAGTTCTGCTCTCTAAGGAAAGAGCCTTAGTTTCCTAATTTCTCTCCTTATCCTTCAGTACCAACTGCTTGTGTTTGGGTCTTGATTTTCCTGATTATAGGAGTAAATAAAAAAGAGACAAAAGGGATACTTCAGTAGCAGGTCTTGTTTTCTAGTTGATGAGGCATAATCCAAAGGCAACTCTAAGGAGCAGAAAGAATGTAGGTAGAACATAAAGTAGATGTGTCTGTCTCAGAGACTTAGAGTTGACAGGGTAATGGAATTAGTATGAAAGAAGAAGTATATATTGTGATTTATTTTATAAATTTTATGTTACCCCTTCTTGTTTTTTTTTTAAAAGATCAAAAATTTCAGTGGAATTTTTTTACCCAAACTAGTTAAATTTTTCAACAGTGTTATAATTTCATTTGAATTTGGTTTAACACAATGAAAAGGGTCTTAAATCAGCATTCCAAAATAGATAGTTACATGTTATGTCAGAAAACACAATACTGTTTTAGCAGGACTTCAAATAAATCATAAGGTAATTTAAAGCATCATGATTTATCAAAAAGATGAATCTTTGGAAGTGGAATCTTTTGGAAGAGAGTTTCACCCTCCAAGTGGACCCATGTTCTGGATCATGAACGAGTTTGAGATTTCAAACCTAGTAATTATTAAAGGAGAAAGAATTAAATGAGCAGACAATGGAAGCTCAGCCTTGAAACAAGAAAGCAAAATGAGGTATTCGAGAAATAGAAGCCTAGACTCTGGGAATGGAAGGGGCAAAGTCGGCCTCCTTTTTAGTCTTCAAATCTGGTGCCCTCTCCCTCACCTCTCCAGCTCCTGCAAAACTTTTGAACTGTGTCTTTAACTATCAGGTAGCTCTGCCTGTATCCTTGCACAACTTTGTGATTTGCTAAACTTGCACAACTTTGTGACTAGTTGAAGCACTTGCTTCCACTGAGAATTTTTTGGGAACCATGCAT
Organism: Montemys delectorum; assembly: GCA_019843815.1. NCBI lineage: Eukaryota > Metazoa > Chordata > Mammalia > Rodentia > Muridae > Montemys > Montemys delectorum. Next base: position 18,407 of record JADRCD010163163.1, read on the forward strand.
ACTGGGAAACCTGGGCCTCTCTCTGGTGGATGCTCAGAGGCTAAGAAACCCTCTATCTTCATGAAATAAGTACTAAATTCACAGAAACAATGCCAACATTACTCAGAAATGGGTCACCATGTCACTGCTGGGTTGGGTCTTCAGTTATCTAGCAGTGGACTCCAATTTCCCTTTTGGGCCAGCCCAAAGCTCAATTGCTGCTCCTGTCTGCCTTCTCAGTTATTGGAAACCGCACTTCAATCCCAGTTTTGCTGCTTCTTTCTTATATTACCACCTTGCCTGGTACTCCCAAAAGTAGGAAAGCATAGACTCCTAACAGAATCTTTTTACTGAACCCAATGCTCTCAGACCTAGGGGAGCTACACAGGAGAGCATTTCCAAAGAAAGTCTTTGAATAGCATGGAGAAGTTTGTTTTCATAGACCAGTAGATTTATTTCCAAGTCATTTAAAGCTCATTGATACCTGGATAACAAAAATTCTGATACAAACGATTCCAAACAGCTCTAGCAGCAGCTGCACCTTCAGGAGGATCAATTGCAAGCCTTCTATGTGGTGTTCAAAGTGACTGTTGATGGCATAAGTGAAGTCCTGCTAGGGTTAAACTGATGAATGTTTTGCCTAAGTGAGAAGGCAAAGGAGGGTGAGTAATGAGGATGCTAATCTGAGGATCAAATTATTCATCTCAAAGTTTTTGCTTGTTTTCAGGAGAATGAAAGTCAGATGGAATACATTTAACCAACATCTTAACAAGATTTTAACTGACAGAAGCCTACCATGGCTGCTCTCAGAGAGACCCAACAAACAGCTGAAAGAGTCAGATGCAGGTACTTATACCCAACCAATGGACCCCTGGTGAGCCCTGTGGTTGAATTAGGGAAAAGCTGGAAGAAGCTGAGGAGGAGAGAGACCCCATAGGAAGACCAGAAGTCTCAATTTACCTGGACCCCTGAGATCTCTCAGACACTCACACACTAAACAGTCAGCATACATCCTGGATATGAGGCCCCTGATGCATAAACAGCAGAGGACTGCCTGGTCTGGCCTCAGTGACCCAAGATGCACCTAACCTTCCAGAGACATGAGGCCTCAGGGAATGGGGAGATCTGGTGGGGATGGGGCAAGGGGGATGGGGACATCCTCTTGGAGGCAGGGGAGGAGGTATGGAAGGAGGAACAGTCAGAGGGTTAACCAGAAGGGGGTAAAGACTGGACTGTAAAAAAAGAAAAGATTAACGGATTAAAAAAACAAAAAAAAAAAAGGTATACCTAAACAATACTCCCAGAAAGAATTGCTACACTTATTCATGGTTTCTAGCTTATTAAACTTTACATTGTGCTTATTTCAGAGGACCTATTATGCATTTGGTAGTTTCTATACCTCTCTCTCTCTCTCTCTCTCTCTGTCTCTCTCTCTCTCTCTGTCTCTGTGTGTGTGTGTGTGTGTGTGTGTGCGTGTGTGCGTGCGTGTGTGTGTGTGTGTGTGTGTGTGTGTGTGCATGTGTGCGTGCGTGTGTGTGTGTGTGTGTGTGTGTGTGTGTGTGTCTTGTTTCAGGGTGGCAATGTGCATGAGGACATTCATGTACCACAGATGAACAGTGTATGTGTGAAAGTGATAGAACAAAGTCAGATGTCTCTCCTTGTCATCTATATTGTTTGAAAAGCGCTTTCTTCCTACTTACCACTGTGTATATCAGCTAGCTTTTCAAGGATTATCTTGTTTCTCTCTCTCACCTTGATCTAAGCATTCTGGGATTACAGATATCTAGACAGAATGTAACTGCATTGCCTCACTTCTGAATTCTTTGACATGATGTCCATTCTAAAGTAACTGGACTCTTCTGGACTTCATGACGTCTAACTCTGTACATTTC
>JADRCD010163164.1:0-10866 GCA_019843815.1 Montemys delectorum
AAATTACATGGTTTTACAAATATTAATGTAATTGCACAGATCAGTCAGATGTGGTTTCTCCAGATAAATCTATACTGGGTCAAAATAATTTTAGCAAAACATTGTCATTTAAAAATAGCACAACATACTTTTATAAGGGGGTTCTTCTATACAGAAACAGTCCTGCCAATGAACAGAATTGCAAATCTTAAATATGTTCTAAGATTATTCATATCAATATGAAGATTTTATATAAATCTCTGCACTCTTTGATACAGAAAAATGTGGAAATGCATTTAGTTTTTTGAGACATTTCCTTCAGGGAGCAGACATTTAGAAACTCACATTAGTGTCTCATCAGTCCATTGCCCTGAGACAGCCATGGATGCTAAGATGAACACCTAGCCTCCCAGATGTGCAGGATACTGACACTGAATAACTCTATGGATATCCTCACTTACTCGGGCGTTTCCTTTCTCATCTCTCATGGCAATAACTGCTGAGTTCTCCCAAATCCATGATGTTGTGTCTTAGCTATGTCATTTCTGGAATCTCCTCTTTTGTAGACATATACTCCTAAACACAGTCTACCAAGACAGGTATTGTAGTTCAAGGTTAGGAAAACAAGGTATCAGGTATACAGAAATTCCCGCAAAGCTGAAATGAAACAAGTAAACAAAAAATGACATAGTTTTTGTTGTTACCTGGCACGAGGTTATTATCTTCAAGTGCAGTGTTTTAGAATATTTGTAAAGCCTGAGAGATGTAATGCATAAATTATACAGTCATGATAAGCAAATCTGAATAAATTAAGAGATAAAGGAAAAAGAATAGAGAATGAATAGGAAATAATCAAAAAATATTTACAGGAAAGATTCAATTGTACTTTCCTTAGAGCCATACCAATTATAGCTGAAGAGTATTTGAGAGGTTTTGTGATTAGATCCATATTTAAGTTTCTGAAGCATAAGAAGAAAAAGTCCATCATTCTGAAAGACAGATGTCCACAATTCCCTGGTCTCGTTTTTTAAAATGAATTGCTTCTAACTTCATATTGCAGTTTGAAGATTGTTAGAAAAAAGAGAAAAGGTGGGAGCCCAAACAACTTTTATTTAATCATCAGAATAAATGTGTCTACCAGGCAGAAGACTCTCTAGGCACAGCATAATGGGGTTAGAGTTCTGCAGTTTTGCTGAAATGAAAACTTCAATGCCTCTCCTTGCTTTAAAGGTTGCTCTTCTTATTTGCAAGCAAGCATGAACAAAGGAACCAAAGCTGTTTGGCCTCATTACACTGAATGACAGACGAGACCTTACAGTTTTACATCAGATCAGTGGAAAAACAATTATCTGGGGGGGGGGGGGGGGGGAGATGTGCAAACATTTTCCTACAGAGCTAAAGATTCAAGGCAATGTATCTGGAATGTGTTCCTCCCTTCAGGAGGCCTCTCCATTCCATGAAACATCTGTCTCAATTTCCGCTCTTCCTGGAGCCTGCTTTTAGTTTCTGCAAAGCCATTCCACCAAAGCTGCCTCACTATGACCACACTGATGGAAACCGTGTGTCTTTCTATAGATGCTCCACAGCTACACAGTTGGAGATTTCTGGCCAGACATTTTCAGCATCTCTAGATGCCTCCTGCAATATCAAATAATCTACACTTAGATTCATGTTTGAAAGCAGGCATCCACACATTCACAGAGTCTTTGCACAAAATCCTAGGGTTATGTGCATATATGAATTAAATGCGTCTTAGACAATGATTGTTTAAAGAATATATTCCATAAATCTTATAAGTTGCTTATTATGCGGTAGCCTCAAAGTACAAAGATAGAGGCATAATTCAGTCACTGTCTATTAGGCCTGGGTATGAAATCAACCAATGGGCAACATGTAGGGTAGAAAGGGATAAATAGAGAACATAGGAAAACATTCCTTAAATTTATATTATATTTATATAATAGTCTATCAAAAGTATGAAAATATGTCTATTTTTAAAAATCACATGGTTATTATAAGACAAGCAGTAAATAACTAATCTATTTTCCTGTTTTTGAAATTGTCATTCAGGTAATAAATAACTTAGAAGTAATTTGTGTGGTTTTTCCTTTGAGTGCAAATTAATGCAGATGGGTGCACACTGATAAGGTCAATGAAGAATGTGAGATTTCTGGTGATATCATGGGAACAACAGACAAGAGGAGTGAAGTCAGGGTGTTGCTGCTCCAAATGTCTTTATCAGATCTCCATCTGAGGCTTACAAGGTCATGGAGAAGAACATACTTATCAAGAAATAGAAGGGAGTAAGCCCTAGCATAAGGGAAGGGAATTGAAAACTAGGGATTTCTAAAGACTCTTATATGCAATAACTCATACAAGAAAAGATGTAAGGCAAAAAGAAAATGAAATTTGAAAAAGTATTCTGAAAAAATATGATTTCATTTTTACCATTTTAAATGACTACTATTGCCAAAGATCTCAAAGGTAACAACTTTATTATAATCAGATATTGTTGCAGTATTTAGTATACACCTGGAAATATCTGTAACAAATAGCATCTATAATCAAATTACATAGTTTGATGCCACTGTAGGTTTTGCCTCAGTAGGAAGATTAATTTCCAATAAAAGACCATTAAGGGTACCACAAAATAGTTGCAAGGAAGAAAAGATTTGATTTTCAGAAGTAAAAATCTAAAGGAAGAAAATATTAGTATCTCAATAGTTATCTTCAAGGGATAATGAGAGTGAACTGGGCTCAGGAGTGAAGGGGAGACTTTTGAACTTTGTTTTGCATAAGTTTGATTAAAATGAAACTAACAACTATGTTTTTATATAGCTGTATCCTTAAAAATTAAGAGAGATTTTTAATTCTACCAAATTAAAAAAAAAAAAAAAACATATGAAGCTCAAAGAAATAGCAACAAAAGAGGAAGCATTGAAACTAGTTCCTCAGATTTGAGAAACAAACTTTTAAAAACAACTGTATTTCTGAGAATCATCTGTGGGTGAGGCATGCTGTGTTGATTGTAAGAACAGTACTGACATCTTGTGGCACAGAAGGACATAGTTTACATTTGTACCATAGGCATAGAGGGTGATTGAGGTTACTGTGAAATTCTGCTTGTTTTCAGACAGAGAAAGTGTCTGCAAGGCTTTATGGGAACAGAGAGCTCCTCACCCCGGGCCCACAGCTAGGGGACAGCCAGGACGAGGACAAGGATGAAGAATCTACTCCCAGGCTGATCGATGGCTCTTCCCCACAGGAGCCAGAATTCCCAGGGCTTCTGGGTCCACACACAAATGAAGGTCAGATAAGTTAATACTGAATTATAACCAAATACACTTTGCCACCTCTCAAAACTATCAAGTTTTAAGTCATTCCTCAAAGAGTCTGCCTTGCACTGCAAAAGAAGCCAGGAGTCCTACGTGAGAACATAAGGGTGTTGTATTGCTAAGTAGTCATGTCCACCAGCCTTGTAAATATTTATGCTTTTATTCATAGGTTGTCGCTGTTCCCAACCTTGGTTGGAGAAGTGTCTTATTAGAGTGGGTAATGGTAATACAGTCTCTTTTTGTACAGAATGCTGATCATAAGCACCTGTGAGTGCTCAGCCCTAGATGGGACATCTATAATAATGCCTGCCACACCCATGGGCTCAGAAAACAACTTGAAATAGGGAACTTAAAACTGTAAGTTCCAGAGGATGGGAAGGATGTTGCTCCCATAAACTCACAACCATTCTAGTTACCAATGCTAGATCAAGACAGTTAAAATTCCAGCAGGGATGACAGAAGAGCTCCAAAAACCCCACATCTACTATTGAGGGAGCAATTAGCTTCTCAGTCTCTCGAGGGATAAATTCTCAACCTCACACACATGGGCAGTACTATCTAAACTCTATGAGTAAAAATAAATAAAAATAAATGAGGGCATACAAAGCCAGGAGGCAGATGAGATGGAAGATACTGAGGGAGTTATAGAGAGTAAGGGATGTACATGATGAGGATAGATGTATATGTATAAGAAACATTTAAAGGAGAAAAATCCTAGAATTAAACAAACTTGCCAGTTTTCAACTCCACTACAAAAGAGAAGTGAATAAGGCAAAGACAAAAAAATCTAGAATGTTGGAATACAGTTTGAGGCATATAAAATCGCTTTTATAATGCATCTTTGTTCTGCTAGAAAGAATCAAATAACGAAAGACTCGGGACGGAAATATTTGCTTGGTATATCATTACTTGAAATATTTCTGGGCCACGTATTTCCAGAGGCCAACAGTGGATGAACTGATGGAAAGTCATCCTCTGAGATCAATGCAGCACAGTTCAAACTTGTAAGAGCTAACGGATGTTGATTAGAATAAGGACAATGTGTTGTGCTGATTGGGTATCTTCTGTCTGTGGGCTACATTAACTGCACACTGCAGCCTACTTTCACACTTTACAGTCTTTCTAGGGTGTTCATATTTGGTTTCTTCTTTCCATAAGAAAGTCTTATTTGCGAAGGGGTAGTGATTTGAAGTTGAAAACCAATTTATTAAGATTCTAGACTGTATTTGTGGGAAAATGTTGGTCCCCTCCCCCACATCTCTCCATCCTAGAAAATAGATCTCTAGAACTTACTTTTTCTATATAACCACTTATTTATGTCAGTTTCCCTTCTACATTCCCCTGTTCCCTGGCAAACAATATCCAACTCCCTGTCCAAATTTTCAAGTATTACAATTGAATTGTAAAATCTCATCCTTGCTCTCCAGTCATTGACAGTGATTTATATCAACTCTTGGCAAAACCACAAACCTTTGGAGTAGGAACTGTCACCTCCTTGACAAACAAGAAAAATAAATACCAGCATACTGTAAATCTTTGCAAAATCATTGAAATGAACTAGTGAGTATAGAGTGCAAATGCACATATAAAATATCAAATCAGTTTCTTTAGTGAATACATCATGTTCTTTCCACATAGTTAAATTTCTGTGTAGTAAAAAGCCATAAAAACAACCAAGAAGGCACATGGACAAGTTTGTGAAGTATCAGTTCCTCATATAGAGAAGGCAGCCACATAGGAAAACTAAATGTACCTAAAGCAGTAAGAGTGATTGAGTAATTCAATCATTTTCCCCTCCTGTTCCATCCATTCGAATCTACTCATGCCCCCTTGTCTTCTCTCAAATCTGTGGCTTTCGGTTGGGCCAGAGGAAATCAAAACAAAATATGAAATCTTGTATTTATTTGCTTTTTAAAAGAATTTTATTCATGATATTTATGTACTTGTCATGGCTCACTGTCTTCTCTGCAATTCTCCCTATGTCTCCTCCTATATATTTTTCTTTAATAATTATTGGCTAACATAAACACAAGTGTGTATACCTGTGTGTAAGTATGTACATATCTTCCCAAGTTCACTTAATGCTGCTCACAAGTGTTTGGGATTGACAACTTAGAGATGGATAACCTGCCTGAGAGCTTGTCCCTGAAGGAAATTGTTTTCCACTCTCTCAGCAGCCATTGACTAACTATAGTGCTTATTCTAGGAGTAAGATGATATAACATTTCCCAAATCCACATTGATATGTTTTCATTATGCAGGTCTTATTTGGATAACCCTGTTATTGAGATTTTATGATGTAGTTTATCTCTCTTCTCTAAAAGACCCTCTATAGCAGCAGGTATCCCAGTCCTTTAGGTCTTATAAATAGTCTCATACTCTCTTTCATTATACTTCCTGAGACTTAAATGCAGGAGTTACATTGTAGATGTGTCCATTTTAGTTGGGTACCTCACAGTCTGTGTATTTTGACCAGTTATGGATCTCTATAATATTCTTAGTCTATTACAAAGAGAAACTTCTTTGATGGTGAGACTTACTCTTATCTGTGAATACAGAAATAGGTATTTGTAATGCAGAAAGAAATTTATTGCTTTAGGATATTAACTTTAGTAGACTCTCCTTCAGTGTCTGTGACCTCTCAAGTCATGGATAGTTAGCTAGGTTTACTAGTTATGTATCCTGTGCACAGGACCAGGATCTACCCTCCCCATGCCCTCACCTGTCTCCCAAGCCTAGCCCTGTTTACATAGCTTGGGCACAAACCTTTTAGTATTTGTTGTCAAGTTTGGGTTCAATAATTCTTGATAGAATATCAACAAATTGATATTTTCTTATTTTTTATAACCAAGAGTCAACTGAGGGTACATAATGAAATTAAAACTTAAATTACATTTTTAATTTCTAGAAAAGAAGCATATATTCATGAATGTTTAACAGCTTGGAAAATTGTAGTATATTACAATTCAAATTTTTCTTTTACCAAATTAAACCAATTCAAATGGTCACAATCTATGAGTACTAAAACAAAATTAAATCATAATCCAAGTGAATGTGTATAAATTATTCTATGTAATTAATTCTAAAATATAAGACTAACATTGTACAAAATCAAACACCCTCATTTAAAATTTAAAATTGGAAATAGTGAAATTATAAATACTAGAGAACATATCAAAGATTAAATACCTTGCAGATTCCTCTTATAGAACTTATAAAACTGTTCTTGACTAAATGATGTTTTATTCTAATTGTTACTGTATGTAGTATACTTTTTCAATGAAAACAATAAGATCTTAATTTTAGTTCTTGATCAAAAATGACAAATGACCCCTTTACTTAGAGTGATGAAATATTCCTTAGTCACAGTATAAGTACTACAGGAAAGTTCCAGGTAACTGCAGACAAACTGGTGACTGAACAATCCTCAGGTTCCATCCCACCATCACCATTTCCTCTCCTTGTCTTGATATAGTACACTTCATTCCCCTCATATCCTTATACATGTCCTGAAGCTACTACACATCCTTGATTCACCTCACACCTCACTACTCTCATGCACATCCTTTTTATTACCCCTGAACCTCATCCTCTAATCTCTTACTTTATAGATAAAATCTACCCTCCCAGCCTAGAAGATTCACAACTCACCTATATTATCATCCACTCCAACCATTCATTCCTACTATAACTGAGAGATTGCATGTCTTCCCACTTGTGAGATTTGGTACTTTGTACTGTACAACAAGGTCCAATTACTTCTACCTTCCCTTCAACATCCAACCTTTCTTCATCTGGATTGAGGTTTTATCTTTGTGCAATTTCCCCCACTGTGATTACCTACTAAGATGGTTGATTGTAACTGTCAACTATAAATAAATTGGAATCACCTGGAAAGAGACTCGATGAGCGATTGTCTAGAATCAGGGTTGGCCCATGAGTGTATCTGTGGAGATTGCCTTGATTAACCTTAAATAACCATAGAAGATACAGTTTGAGAGTGACTGATGTCATTGTCTAGTTTGGGACCTTGACCTGGATAGGAGTAGAGAAAGCTAAGTGAGCACCAAGCATTCAGGCACTCATGGCTTTCTGCTCTTGGCTGTGGATATGATATGACAAGCTGATTCAAGTTCCTGCTGCTGTGACTTCCCTGCAGTGACAGATTGTAACCTAGAATTGTAAACAGCCTTATACCTTTGGCTCTTTAAATTCCCTTTTTCATTAGTTTATTTTATCATAGCTATAGACATTGAATTAGAGTACAACACTTTACAAGAAACACATTATTGTAATGTGACATTACATTATTGTAATGTCATAATTATGACTATCTTTTCTTCATCTTTCCTTTCAGCAAACACCTCTACACAATTTTCTTTTTTTCTTCCTTCAGTTTTAACTGTCACAGACTATAATCTGTCATCCATCACCACCACTCTACAGACTTTACAGAATTTGAATATTCCTGCAATACCAAATTCAAGAAGTTTCTCAAGCCTTATTTATTTACTTATTTATTTACTTATTTTTAAATGTGAGTGAAACCATTATTTTATTTTATCTTTTTCTTTTTTCTTTTTTCTTAGTAATTTTGTTTATGTACATTTCAAATGTTATCTCCCTTCCCACTTTCCCATCCATAAACCCCCTATCCCCTCCTCATCCCCCTGCCTTTATGAGGGTGCTCCCCCACTCACCTACTCCAGGCTTAGAGCCCTAGCATTCCCCTATACCTGGGCATTGAGCCTCCACAGGACCAAGGGCCTCTCCTCCCAGTGATGTCCAACAAGGCCATCATTTATTACATATGTAGCTGGAACCATGGGTCCCTCCATGTGTATACTCTTTTGTTGGTGGTTTAGTCCCTGGGAGCTTTGGGAGATTGTCTTATTTATCTAACAAACAAAGCTATTAAATTTCCTTTCCATTCAAACTATTCCTCCATTTGGTGTCTATAATATGGTCCCATGCCCAGTTGGTTTTATACTTTCTTTCAGATCATTGCTTCTCTGTCTCTATTAAAGCTTATCATTTTCTAGGTAAATGCTAAGCCTACAGGGAAGACTCTGTCTCTCTCTATCTATCTAGTCATTGCTGTCACTATTACTATAGGTAGGCCACCATAATGTTTCAGGTACCACAAACTCATACCCTCTCATCCCACTTGAAACTCTTCCAGTCTGACAAACTTTTTAGACATAGTGAGCTCTTAACAAGTACAATTGTATATTAACTCTGTCCATGTATAAGAAAGGGAACAATAATAACAAATAATATAAAATACTTTGGTGTAACACTAACCAAACAAGTGAAAGATCTTTATAACAAGAACTTCAAATCCCTGAAGAAAGAAATCAAAGATATCAGAAGATGGAAAGATTCCCCATGCTCATGGATTGGCAGGATTAATATAATAAAACTGGCCATCTTACCAAAAGCAATCTACAGATTCAATGCAATCCCCATAAAAATTCCAATTCAATTCTTCATAGAGTTAGAAAGAGCAATTCTCAAATTCATTTGGAATAACAATAACCTAGGATAGTGAAACTATTGTCAACAATATAAAAACTTCTGGGGGAATCACCACCCCTAACTTCAAGCTATACTATAGATCACATGGTATTGGTACAGAAACAAGCAAATAGGTCAGTGGAATAGAATTGCAGACCCAGAATCTGAACCCATACACCTATGGTCACTTGACCTTTGACAAAGACACTAAAACCATTGGAAAAAGGACAACATTTTAAACAAATGGTGCTCGTTCAGTCTGCAATCTGAATGCAGAAGAATGCAAATTGATTCATTCCTTTCTACTGGCACAAACTCAAGTCCTAGTGGATCAAGAACCTCCACATAAAATCAGATACACTGAATCTAATAGAAGAGAAAGTGGGGAAGAGCCTTGAATACTAGGCTCAGGGGAAAACTTTCTGAACAGAGGAATAATGACTTATGCTTTAAGAGCAGATGTTAGTGAGGAACACTCCTCCACTGATGATGGAACTACAAGCTAGTAAATCCACTTTGGAAATCAGTCTGGTGGGTCCTGAGAAAATTGGAAATTATTCTACCTGAAGACTCAGCTATACCACTCCTAAGCATATACCGAAAAGATGCTCCAACATAAAACAAGGACACATGCTCTGCTATGTTCATAGCAGCCTTATTTATAATAGCCAGAAGCTGGAAACAACCCAAATGTCACTCAACAGATGAATAGATACTGAAAATGTGGTACATCTATATATAATGGAATACTACACAGCAGTTAAAAACAATGACTTCATGAAATTCTCAGGCAAATGGATGGAACTAGAAAATATTACCCTGAGTGAGGTAACCCAGACACAAAAGAATATACAAGGTATGTACTGACTAATAAGTGAAAACTAGCCAAAAAGCTCACAATGCCCGTGATACAACCTATAGATCATATGAGCTTAAAAGGAAGGAAGACCAGGATGTGGATGCTTCAGTCCTGCACTGAGGGGGGAACAGGACAATTATGGGAGGTGAAAGGAGAGGGGGACAAGGGAGGGAGGAAGTAGGAAGAGTAATAAGGGTGGCAATATCAGAAACTGGAGGAAGTGTGAGAGAGATGCAGAGGGTCAGGAAATCAAATAAAAAGAGGTAGCAGGGGGGATGAGAAACTGGGGATAGCCACTGGAAGGTCCAGACACCAGAGGATCCTACGGCTCCCACGACCCAGTGGGATTTACTTTAGCCATAATGTTCAGAGAAAGGGGAGATAGAACCTGTGGAGACCACCTCCAGTAGCTAGGCACATCCCTGGTCAAGAGATGGAGTCACCCACCCATCTCAAAGATTATTAACCCAGAAATGTTCCTGTCCAAAGGAAGAACAGGGACAAAAAATGGAAGAGATTGAAGGAAGGGCTAACAGGGAACAGCCCCACTTGGGGGGGGGGTACATCAGGTCTGCAAACACCACACTCAACACTGTTGCAGTGGTCAAGATGTGCTTGCTGACAAGAATCTAGTGTGGCAGTTCTAGTCAGCAGCTGACTAATGCAGATATGGATGCTTGGAGCCAACCATCAGACTGAACTCAGGAAACCTGGTGAGGGGAGCTTTCAGAAGGACTGGAGGAGCAGAGGGGGATTGCAACCCCACTGGAAGAACAATATAGGCTGGCCTGGCTACCCAGTTCTCCCAAAGTCTAGACCACCAACCAAGGAATGTATGTGGAGGGATCCATCGCTCCAGATACATATGTAGCAGAAGGTGGCCTGGACTGAGAGCAACTGGAGGGGAGGCCCTTGGTCCAGGGGAGGTTTGATGTCCCAGAGTAGAGGGATGCTGGAGTGATGGGGCAAGAGAGTGCGGGTGGGTGGGAGAGCACACTCATACAGGCAAAGGGGAGGGGGGAGGGCAAATATGGGATGGAAGGTTGGTAGACTGGGTAACCGGGAAGTGGGATAGAATTTGAGATGTAAATGAATTGAATGATTAATTTTAGAAAGAAAGAAAGAAAGAAAAGGAAGGAAGGATGAAAGAAAGAAAGAAAGAAAGAAAGAAAGAAA
>JADRCD010163166.1:0-15710 GCA_019843815.1 Montemys delectorum
GCACCAACAGGCAGAGCATGACCAAGACTACCCTTGTCTGGAATGACTCAAAGCACAGTAGAGCTGTCCCTGCCCTTCACTGGCTGTGCAGTGGTGGGGTGGGATTGGGAGAGATGGCCCTGCCCTGCCCTGCCCTGCCCCTTGCTTGAGCAGCATGGGAGAGCTGGCCCCAAGAGCCTGAGAACAGGAGAACTGGCCTTACACCTCACCTGGGCGGCAGAGTAGAGCTGGCCCTGGTGGAGGAGGCAAGAGAGAACTGGCCCTGAAGGCACGAGAGTAAGTGAGCTGGACGCACACCTCAACAGCTGCAGCACTGGGGAGTGGGGGGGGGGGCAAGACTTGGTCATCACCTGGGAAACCAAGTACAGCTCGCCCTGGTGGCAGAAACATGGGTGAACTACCTGTAAGGGCATGAGAATGGAAGAGCTTGCCTAGGCCGTGGTGGGGAGATGGCCCAGGCAGTGTAGATGCCAGGGAGTTGGCCCAATGGCACAAGCATGGGAGAGCTGTCAGGCTAACCAACTCAACTACCATCCAGGCCTAGGTCCAGGGCTCTGAGTGAGCTCACCCCAACCTCTATCCCATCTGTGAACTGCCAGAGCACCTGAAGGGGCTGATCCTCCAGAACCAAAGCTGCAGGATCTCCATGACATGGGGCTACAACAGGATATCTGAGAGGAGTCCTAATGAAGATCCAGTATTGATAGTGTAGCAGAAGCCAGAGGCCTGGACCAGACCAGCGATTCACTGCAATGAACATTTGTAAGGAAGGCTATTGATTCCAAAGGATATGCTGTGTGACACACCAAGACACACCAAAGCTTCCAAGGCAAGACTTGTTTTTGTCTGTTTTCTTGGGGTGTTGCAAGAGTGGAGGACAGGTATGGAGGATTGGAGAGATGAGTAGGAAACTTTCCAGAGAATCAACAGAAAGTTAAAAAAAAAAAAAAACCAAACAAACAAAACAAAACCCAAGTCAATTAAAATGAGACCACTTCCATGACTCAATGGGGGATAGGAATCTGCTACCAAGGCCACCAACTTGGATTCAATCTCTAGGACCCACACGAAAGAAGGAAAGAGCTGACTTCTGTAAACTGTCCTTGAACCTGATATGTACACAACACACATGGCTCCATCAAACAAACAAACAAACAAAAAATGTAATAAAAAATGTTTAAATGTGTGAACGGCATCCTAGGCCCTGCCAAGTGCCAACTCATTCCCTGTCTGAGCCCTAGTTTATTCTCTCCCCTGCAGCTCCCACTCAATGACTTACGTGGTAATTTATTGACATTTTGTTTTGTGTGGGCTGCAGTTCTCCTTGCCTATTTAACTTAAGCATCCTGAGTGAGAGGCCTGTGCTGCACTCCCACCCCTCACCCTTTAGGCTTGCCAACTGCCCCATCTCCAGGCCACAAGGTCATTCCAGTCCCCTCTAATTCTTAGCTGTCCAATGTGATAACAGGGGAAGCCAACAAATGACTGCAGGTTCAGTTTCTTACTGAGAAAGCCTCAGTAAAGGCAAAGTGTCTACAATGCAGGTTCACTTGGAAACATGGGTGCCTGCAGGAGGAGGCGGTCCACACGCCTCTGGCTGGACAGTTCAGGTGCCATTCTGGGCTAGCTCCTCCCTCTGCCTACGTGGAGCCTCTGGGTAAGAGTAACAGAAAGATAGAGAGCAGTCTTGCTCAGCACCTTCTGTGGCTGATGCTGAGATCCTCTTCATGCCTGTATGATGTATCCCTTGTGATTCCTAATTAGTACCAAAGACATATATGTACTATATAAACTGCTCACTGAATCTATTTATTGTAGCTGAGCAGGCAAATCCCAAGCTAGAGCTACTGCATGGTTGGGACAAGAGGGTATACTGGGAGCATTTCTAGCTTGTGAATAAAGACAGTACAGCTTGTGTCTGGGTGTACTTTGAAAAGCACTTCACAGTAGAAGTGACATATATTAAACACTAGAAAGCCATTCTCTTGAAAACAAATCAGTAAGGTATATAGACATCCTTTGATACCTAAGCTATGCTATGAAAAAGGAAGCGACATCTGTTCCATCAATGGTCAGCTTGTATGGAACATTCCTGAGCAGTCTAGGGACTAGCCACAGCACAGTACTAACCCAACTGGCCCTGGCTACTTCTCACTCCCTGACTAGGAATGGAGGGAATGCCTAGAACCAAACTTCCTTCAGCAGCCCCCAAAGTCTCCTCTTTCTCAGCGGTGACTCACTGACCACAGAATCTCTGCAGTTTGTGTCTCTCACAGAACCTCTGACCTTTCCACCAGCTGATATCTGAAGAGAATCTTCCTATATACCAGAGGGGCAGCTCTCTAGTAGAGTGTTTCTCATCCAGCTCCTCCTTCCACCCCTGAAAAAATTATCATTTTAGGCCATCATTATCACTGACTGGTTCACGACATGATACCCAAGTCCACCCTCGTGACCTTTGAGCAAACAGCAGAAGCAAGATGACCACTCCTATCTCTCCCAGCACTAAGGTACAGAGACTTAGTCCCTCCACCACAAAGACTCCCTTGTGGCAAGTGTCCTACCCACATTAGACGCCTGGTAAACCTGAGAAAGTTCTGCTGCCCAGCCCCCTCCTTGCCTGTTCCCACCATATGAGCATATCTCCACGCCCATCTCAATTTCAAATGACTCCCAGGTCACAGAAGATTTAAAGCAAGATGAAGTTATTATCCTGTTCTCTGGTTAATCTGTCCTTGGTTATAGGGTCTTAAGTGTGAACCCTGTGATGAGTGAGGAAAAGAAACTACATTCTTTTCCCTGCAAAAGCTATATACAATTCTTTACAAAAATGTATGAAAAGGTTTCTCAAAGCCAAGTTCTATGCCTTTAAGTTTTAACTCTCTTATTTCTGCTTCCAAAGTAGATCACAATTACAGATGCTCATCTCTTTAGTTCTCAGTTTCCTACCTTGGGTTCTAGCCTTGGGTTCGCCATAGGATGGGCCCATGACTTCCCCAGCTTATTTTGAACACTAAATCTTTACCAAAAGATAAAGATGCTTAGGGGTCAGATAACCTAGTTCCCTGCCTCCAGTTAATCTTCAAGGATGAACTAAAAACAAGGCACCTCAAGAGCTCTGGCAGACAGGCCCTACTGTCCTCGATAATCACAGACTAGTTTATAACTCTGTTAGTACCAACAACAAGAGAAAGACCAACATGCAGAAAGCGGATCTTTCTGCCTTTGCCACACATTTCCCCACAGGCCCCAAAGTGGGAGACGGAGCCTTCAGCATCAGACATGTAAAAAATCAAAACACTTAAAAGTTTTTGTCCAAAATCACACGGCTCATTTTCTGCCCTACAGTGATGAGGAACTTAGTTTGAGCACTTCACATCAGCCCCCTAGATGGTTCACTTACATCATCCTCAACCGGACCACATTTGGAATTACCTAGGAGACTTGCCTTGAATGAGGACAGTGCTGCCTTCCTTGTGTGCTGGGTCTAGGGCTGTAAACACAGAAGAAAGCAGACAGTGTGCTAAGGACCAGTGTTCATCTCTTCTGCTACCTAACTGTTGAAGCAATGTTGTAAACCACGCCCAGATGCTGACGTCATGCTAGGATAAATGGTGAGTCAATTAGACCCCCTCCTTCATTAAGGTGCTTCTACCAGGTGTTCAGTCACCACAACAGGAACACCCAGTGAAGCAGCTCCTGCTACTTACTCCATATACCAGTTGATAAGAGATACTTTTCTGCCTTCCCTTCAGCCAACTATACAGTCTGCTCCCAGGCAAGCCACGCCTCCCGTGGATGACAAAATCCTGTCACAAAAAGAAGCATTTTTTCCCCCACTACATGGTCTAGATAGTCATGGATGTGCAGAGCTGGGGCTTGCCTCAAGACATGGTCACCCCCAAATCCTAATGTCCAACTTCTAATCCTGTCTCTGGCTCTCTGACTTTTAATGAATGAAACATTTTTTTTTTTTAAATCAGGATCTATTTTTTAAATTGAATAGATCCTTCCAATCTAAGAATCTATTCAAAACTTGAAGATAAACAGAAATGGTGTGTGTGTGTTTGTGTGTATGTGTGTGTGTGTCTATGTGTGTGTATGTATGTGTATATTTGTGTATGTGTATATTTGTGTGTGTGTGTATGTGTGTGTATGTGTATGTAGATATGTATGGGATATGTATGTGCACACAACGAGGCCAGAAGAGGATATAAACTCTTCTTGTATCATGTTTTTTTACCTTATTGTTTTAAGTTGTGGTCTCTTGCTTATCTAGAGATTGGTCACTGGTTAGGCTGGCTGGTCACCGTCTTTCAGGATCTTCCTGTTCCGTCCCCCAAAGTTGGGATTATAGGAATGTGCAACCACATCTAATTTTAACTCAGGTGCTGGGATTCAAAGTGAGGTCTCCACGTTTGTGGAGGCAGGCGATATTCTTCTTCACTGAGTCCTCCCTCCCCACAACCCATTGTCCAGGAGTTTAACCTCGGAACTCACCCCTTTCCACATGCAGAGTTCTTATACAGCCTCCGATGTATACGCATGTGACCCTGAACTATAATTCAAACAGTCACCTGTAATAAATTCTTTTTAAGCTTGTTAAAATTGTTTGGGAGTATATATACAATTTTAATCATTTGTTAAAGACAAGGGTGAAATGCATACAATGATGTAAATGTACTTTCGGGTTCGCATTAAGAGCAATATTGACTGAATATTTAAAACTGCAGGACACTAAACATTCAACACTTTTCAGAGTTGGTCTACATTTTGTTTCTTCAGTCTTTAGTGCCTAGAACATTGCTTTACATAAGTATGTAGATCGAAGCAGCAGAAGTGTGTTAAAGATCGTTTCAGAAACTGCTAGAAATTCTGTCCTAATCCCAAGCTGAAATTCATTTAATGGACTTTTTAAAAATGTAACTCACAGCAACAATTTAAATAAAAACTTAAGCCCAGCATTCTACCTCAGTGCAATCCACAGATACACTAATTTAATACTTGTCTCCTGAGGAGCGCTGAAAGAGAAACTCTAAATGTCGCTTCTATAATTAAAGCCGCGCATTCGTGTGAGGGCAGAAAACTTTGCATGTGCAGTAAAATACTGCAGTTAATGACACACACGGGGACAGACTCAAGCTGCGGCATTTCAGGCACTGCGTTCCGGTGAGTGTCAAGTGGCATGAAGACATGTGAAGTGTATAGCACATGTGTTGGGTTCAAAACCAAAGCTGTGTTGAAGCCAGATCATGCCACCTCTGAGCCCCATGAAGACCATCACTTTCTCCTCTCTCCCTTTGTTGAAAATGAATGTATTCTTATTCTATGTGTATGTGTGCTTCTCCTGCACATCTGTATGTAGACCATGGATGTTCCTGGTTTCTGCAAAGATAGCACTCCAAACAGCAAACAACAAACAGCCTTGAATTTAGACTTCCCTTGTGGTTGTTTGCACAGTCTACTGGAGAGCCCCTGCAGCTGGGAAAGACTGTTGCTTACATACTAAACTGAAAGGTGCTTGGTTAAATTCATGTCCCACTTTTAGGAAGATGACTCATTCCAAGCCATGAATGATAGCAAGCCATACTGACTCTAAGTCAGTAAAGCTTTCAAAGCAGTTGGCTTAACCATTTCTTCATGTTTGTTTGAAGCCAAATTGTAAAACTTAGTGTCTTGCAATAAGCCAGTCATATGTGGATTTAGTTAGCTGTTTTTCTAAGGGATGACAAATGCAAACCTTCTGGATCCTGAAAGTTCTAGAATATATATATATATATATATATATATATATATATATATATATATATATGATCGTGACACCTCACACCGTAGGTAACCATTTTCTGTTATGATATTTCTAGTTAGCTTCTCATTTCCTGTCTTTTAACGCAACCAGGATTTCCCACTGTTTACATAGTTCATGCCTTCTTTTTCCCTTTAAATTTCGTGAATTTGTGTGTATGTAAAGATGTCTGCTGTTCTTGTTTTAATGTGTGTATTGCCTAGCTACCCTTGCAGAAAATCAAGGCTGGGAAATTTGAAAAAAAGTGCTTGAGATTTTTCTCACTAAGGCTTTGTGTAACATCCTTAAGAAAGGCGTACAGCAGCCCGAGGAGTCACATCTGAGACGATTTATTACCACTAGTGTCCTGCCTGGACACCACAGGGTTTTTTTCCAATCTTCCTGAGTGGTGGCAGCCGTTTATAGGCTTGTCTCCTGGTGTTTCTAACTAATCAGAAAGATGGGTACCCAGATCTGTATATTACCAGCTGGGTAGCTTCGTGCAATTTGATAAATGTGTGCATTTCTCCCAATAATATAAAGAAATAAATGATGAGAAGCATGCTGCAGCTATTTCCACTTAAAATCTCCTAAGAAATAAGACTGAAATGTCAACAACACCCAACAGAAAGGCCTGCAAAGTGGGTTAATATTTCTCACCTTTGTTTGTATGTCCTCTGCTTATCAGGAAAGGTCATTCACTGTAACAGGTGATTTGTCTGCACTGGTACCTCTGAATCAACAGGGAGGGCAGAACTGATGATGCCTGCCCTAACTGTGTACTCAACATAGTTCTGGCTAAGAATGCTACAAATAGTATGTCCAGGGTAACACACATACACACACACACGCACGCACGCACGCACGCGCACACACACACACACACACACACACACACACACACACGGATAACAGATAAAATGCACACATTATGTCAAGATATGGAAATGACTAGCTTATCTTTTGACTCTGGGTAAGACAGTCTCTAATCTAATTGTGTACAAATGTTCTGTGGTTCCTTCAAATACCAAATAATTTGACTAGAGTGAAGTCTGAGCAACTAAGAATACTTGGTTCTCTTCTAGAGGCCTGGAGTTCAGCCCTCATAATCCACATGACTGTGTGTGTGTGTGTGTGTGTGTGTGTGTGTGTGTGTGCACATGCGCAAGCTTGTGTATGTTTGCATATCTGGATTTGAGGGATCTGAACTTATTTTGGCTTCCAGTGGCTCATGGAACATTCATACTGACATACACATAGGATACATATATATGTGTGTGTGTATGTATATGTGTGTATGTGTGTGTGTATGTATATGTGTGTGTATGTGTGTGTGTGTGTGTGTGTGTGTATCTTTTTAAAAAGTATTTTAAGTTAAATAGTGTTTGATTTGAACCCAAAGTACATTACATTTTTATGCTAAACAAAAGAAACCACTAAGTCCACCAGAAACTGAGAAAAGAAATACTCACTGAATTGTCCCACAGATTTACCCAAAGTTGATGCTATAAGTTGTATTTATGCCAGGTTAGCTGAAAACGTTTCTTTTCTGGGGCCATGGAAAAGAATAAGACATAGAGCACTTTCTACTTGGATATATCATAAACCACACAAAATGCATCTGTATAACATGAGCTCATCACTTACTTTTCTGTTGCCATGACAAAACACCATGACCAGAGGAGTTTATTTTGGCTCACGGTTCCAGAGGACGAAAAATCAATGAGGGCAGGGAGCAAGAAATGATGGCACAAGCAGAAAACTAAGACTATATGTCTTTAAGCATGAACAGGAAACAAAGGGGACTGGATATAAGATGAGGCTATATACTCTGAAAGCCCGCCTCTAGTGACATACCTTTCCCAGCTACGCTATGCCTTCTAAAGGTTCCATAACCTCCACCTGAGGGTCAAGTGTTCAAATATATGAGTGTCTAAGGGACATTCTCATTCAAAGCTCTGTAATAAGCCTAGCAATAACCTCAACTAAGAGCATGAGTTTCTGTGAACAGCGAGAAACTCCACCCGAACCAACACACTGGGATTACCTCATCTTCACAGTTGTCCTCAGTTTGTGAGAGTTCCATCTAAACTACACAGGTTTCTCTTCTGGACAAGACATGCTCTTCTAGAACAGAAGGGACAAAAAGAGAGATGAGAATGGAACTGGGCTGAGGCTCAGAAAGATTTTTTTGTCACAAAATCAAGTGTGTTTTACAAGAGGAGTCATGTGGTGCTCAGCTGCTCAGTTACCTGGACGCCATGATAAAATACCTTGACAAAAGCAACTTAAGGGAGAAGGGATCAATTTGGCTCACAAATCCAGGTTACAGTCTACAACTGAAGGATGACAAATCAGGCAGCAGGAACTTGAAGCAACTGGCCATATAATAGAAAAGTAATACATATGTATGCAATACATATATAATATATAATAAATATAATAAAGCAATAGCAAATGCATGTTGGTGTTTCACTTGGTCTTTTTCCCCTTCATTCAGACCAGGGCAGGATTTCTCACCTCAAGTAACCTAAGAGAATCTCTTACAGACATGCTCATAGGAACACCAAGCACAGAGAATTTCTCACAGTGATTCTGATGATTCTGGGTTGTTTCAAATCCTCCATTTTGTGGGCCCTATTTGGGGGGTGGTATGAACATCCATCATTTTACCTATTTGGAGTTTAGTTAGATTGTTTGGATATTTAGCTTTATTTTGTTCTTTTTTTGTAGGTTTGCTCTTTGTTTGTTTGGTCTGTTTTCTAAAGAAACGTTGGGAGATACTTCCTCACTGCCCACCCTCATAGACTCTTGTCTCTAGGCTTTGCCACCCCACCCCTGTTGCCCAGATCAGTCACCTTCTCTACAATCGTCAAGGAAAATGTTAACTGGGACTCCCCTTGCCCCTCCAGCTTTGCTACTGAGCCAGGGGAAGATGCTGTTGGCCCAGGTGGAGAAAAGAGCTGGAGGAGAAACTTTAAGCCTCACGCAGGTCTACTGAGAGCTTCTCAGAATGCCCTCCATCATCCTCTGTCACTCACTCTCTTGGCAATCACAGCCTGCAGAGACTTTCTGCATCATCTGGCATCTCCACAGCACTGCTTGTAATGGACACCCCTCTCCCTCTCCCCAGGCATGATGACACCAGAAACATCCCTAGTCTTGAATTACTGATCCTTTTCCCCAATCTCACTTTGGTCCTTGTTGAAGTCAGCTTTGGCAAGCAATGTGTACCCAAAATACAGTGTTCTAGAATTCTGGCTTCTTAACAGTCTAGCCAGCACTCAGAATTTATAGAGGGTGGATTTTCTGAAACATACACGTGCCAAGTACCACACCTGCTTCCCCTCCAGTTGTCAGAGCTCTCCTACCGGACTCTCCCTATGAACTCCACCCAAACACTCACCCTCACAGCTTTTCAGACAAGAGTCAGACCTCAGTCCTTCTGTGCCAGCCCCAGGTGTGGCTGCACGCTCATCTCCACTGTATGTACTCTGGGAGTTCCTGTTGGGTCTAGGGTGAAAGGACATAGGGAACTTGGCTAACCCTTCCAGTAACACCCCCAATCTGGATAGTTGGTGCCTAAACAACACCACTTGTCTTATGGGGTACAGATAGAGAACTGCTTTCTACGTAAGCATTCCTTTAGAAACTTCCATTCCCGATTAGTTTATTTTGGAATAAATTATATTGTGTATACTGTGGATTGAGAGCAGACTCTTCTGAAATAGATAGATAGTAAAGTAGTTTCCATGGTAATATTGAGTGTATCTACCATTCACATAGTTGCATTTTCTTTCCAAGAGTAACTTGCATTTATTTAATAAAATCTCTTAGTACAATCTAGTAACAGTTCTCCTGCTATGTATGAGATCTCAGGCCTACCTCCTCAGCCTGTCATTCCTACTTTGTAATCATTGGCCTAATCCTCCCCATGTCTTCTACCTTCAGGAACCCCAGTTTTCTTCCCTCTCTCTCTGTATCGGAGATGATGATGATGACAATGATGATGATGATGATGATGATATTTGTCTCATATGTAAGTGAAATTATGTGTGTTGGTCTTTCTGAGTCTAGCTTACTTTACTTCAGACAGTTTCTCATATGTCCATTCTTGAGGTAGAAGGCTCTCCTTTTTTTCAAGCTAGCTGAATGCTATTCCAAAGTGAATGTTATAGCATGTTCTTTACCCATATGGTAGACAGTGGAGGTGGAGCTTGTCCATCATTGTGGAAAGAGCTACAGTGAACTCAGAAGAATAGATAGATTTGTTGTGAGATAGTAATTTCATCTCCTTTCGATATTGTATACAGTGGAGCTGGGGGTCCTATGTACTTCTAGTACCTTCTTTAGGAACTCTGTGTTGTTCCCTATAATGTCTGTGCCTACCTCTCTCTCTCTCTCTCTCTCTCTCTCTCTCTCTCTCTCTCTCTCTCCAATAAAACTATAAAATACTGTTATAACTGTCTTATGTTAACTTTTATTAAATTTTAATTTACTTCACAATCTGATCAGAGCTTCCTCTTCCTCCTCTCCTCCCAGATCCCCTCTCTCTCCCCTCCCTCTATCCTTGCTCCCTCTTTCCCTCAGAGAAGGGGAGATTCCCTTGGATGTCAGCCTCCCTTAGCATATCAAGCTGTAACAGGGCTGGGTGCATCTTCTTCTTGAGGCTAGACAAGGATGCCCAGCTAGGGGAAAGGTATCCAGAGGCAGGCGACAGAGTCAGAGACAGCCCCTGCTCCTGCTGTTAGAGGTCCCACATGAAGACCAAGCTGTACAACTGTTATAAACGTGTAAGGAAGGAGACTAGGTCCATCTCACGACACACTCTCTGGTTGGTGGTTCAGTCTTTGTGAGTCCCTGTGTGCCCAGATTAGGTGAGTTTGTAGGTTTTCTTCTTGTGTTCTTGACCTCTCTGGTTCTTTCAACCCGTCCTTCCCCCTCTTCCATAAGACTCCCTGAGCTCTAGCTAACGTTTGGCTGTGGGTCTCTGTATTCATTTTAATCAGCTGCTGGGTGTAACTACTCAGATAACGGTTACACTAGCCTCCTGTCTGCACATATAGCAGAATATTATTAGTAGTGCCAGGGGTGGGGGCTCTGTCTCATGGCATAGGATTCAAATTGAGTCAGTTATTAGTTGGCCACTCCCTCACTTTCTATTTCCCCTTTATTCCTGTACCTCTTATAGGCAAGAAAATTTGTACTACCTACCTTTCTGCCAACCACTAACCAGAAGTCCTTAGTTATCCCCATGCATGTCTTGGGAATGTTTTATTTTTTATTAGATTTTTGGGTTTTTTTTTGTGTATTTTAAACTAACATAGAATGTAGTAATCAGTTTCCTTTATGATATTTTTATAGGTTGTTTCTGCTGATCCTTTTCCATTCCCTTCCTCTCAAATGCCTGTGATATCAGCCCAGAAATCTTACACCCTGCAGCTCACCACAGCAATGCATTTCCTTGGCTTCCTTCCAGGACACAGCCAGTGGGGGGACAACACAGCAGTACCTTCCTTCACATCTGAACTAGGGAAGTATAACTTAATAGAATTGTGTTTGTGGGTTAGTACTCACCAGTGTCTTCCAAAGTCATTCCTGACACATGGCAAAGGCCAGTCCCAGAGTTGCAAAGCAGAGGACCAAAGACCTTTTGCTAGATGACTTTTGATGTTAAGATCCTGGGGCTTCTAATGGAAATAGAGAAGCCCTGCTGCCCAGGAGGTACTGACCCCCAGGAACACAGCACCTCCTCTTAGTTTCACTAGGAGAAAGTCAATCTCTGAAGATTGTTCCTGAAAGTCACCCTACTTAGATTTAACTTATCAAACTTCGTCCCGTGAAGGTAAAAGCATTGTGTTTTGCGATAGTATTACAGAAGACCTGATCCAAGCCACATGGAAAAGAGAGCAATGATCGGACAGACAGCATGATGTTCAAAAACGCTATGACTCCTTCAAGAATTAAAGTGTGGTGTATTCTCTTGTGTGCACGTAAAGAAGTCTCAAACATATACTTATCTGGCTGGGTTTGGTCACATTGGGCCTGTGATCCCCGCACACGAGAGGCTGCAGGACAGTTGTGACTTCCAGGCTTCCCTGGGTTATACAATGTAATCCTGACTTGATGAGAGAGAAGGAGGGGGAGGGGAAATAGAAGAAAGAGGAGGAGGAGAAGATAAAAAACAAAATTGTGGGAAAGAAAGAAATGAAATACAGAGGAGGGGAGGACAGTAGGGAAGAAGGGAAAGGAGAGATGCATATAAAGAAAGAAGAAAGGAGGAAGGAGGGAGGAATGGAGGGAGGAGAGGAGGAAAGAGACAATGGCGAGCTCAGAAAGCCCTTTAGCTAGCTTTCTGTTCTTTTGCTAGAATTCCAGCCTCAGAAACAGCTTTGTTTAAAAAAAAAATAATAAAAAAAAAAACTGTCCTGCATTTCAGCTTAGATTTTCTAATATCTGGTACCAGCTGTCTGGCTCAGCATTGTCAAACTGAACTGTGCCCAACTTCTAGCAGATGGTAAGCAAGGCTGTGGCTGTCTGGGATCACAGTCCTCCACCCTGGCATCTGAGTGCCACATGGTGCCGGCTGCCAGCACCCCCTGTCACCCTGCCCCACTGTGCTCAGCATCCTCCGCTGGACACCCACATGAGTGTCTCATTCCTGTTCCCTTCGCCTACATCGAGACGGGGACACAAGGTGGCCCCGCTTAGGAGACTGCCTTCTTCCCAATCTGAGAAGCATGAGGTTGGAAGGCAGTCATCATTGTCTAGGTCTTCCCACACAGGGAGATGTGTTCAAGCCACGGCCCCTCCCTGGGTTCCAGTGCCATGCTTCGGTCCTGACTCACAGCCTGTAAGGGTGGGTGGGGTGGTATAAATGCTACTGTGGGAGGAGGCAGGCAAGAGTACCTACTGATTGGTTTTCTCTGAAGTCAGTGCTGGTATCCATATAATCTCTTTTGGGAATATATATATACATACATGTATATATATGTACATATATCAGCAGTTCATATATATATATATATATGAACTGCTGATATTCTGAATAAGGATCTTAGTGGCTTAAAGTTATACTAGTAAGCACAGTAGCCAAGTGTGTCTACTTCAACATAAGTGTAAACCAAATCTAATTGAAAATTCAGATCCTCGGTACTACAGCTAACAAGTAATGGGTTAATAGCCATGTGGTGAATGGTTCGGTGGAAATGTCCTGGGATAAAACATTTCTATCAATCCAGAACATTGCAGAGAAGACTCATTTAGAAGAGATTAACTTCAAATTGTGTCTAATTAGGGAGGGAACAGTAGTAAGTAGATAGAGTTCCAGCAAGAAACTGACAATGAAGTAAGTATGGATTTTTCAAAGAGTCAGGTGAGAAAGGATATCATCCACCATAAATAGATCCAAGAGACAAGCCATACTTCCCTGAGAGAGATGAAAAGAGGCTGTGAGGTGGGGAAAACCATGAGACCTAGCAGTTGCTGCATGTCCACTGAATGTCCATTGTTGTTCTGAGCTCCAGGGTTGAAAGCCAGCATAGCTTCATTTTTAGCATTATTTCTAGTAGTCCAGTTTTACCTCAAAACAACTCTGGAGCTAGAGAAATGGTGGGTGAAGTGCTGCTGTGCACTTTATATATGAGTACCAATCCTTGGCACCCACATAAAAAAGCCAAAGGCACATTTGACTTCAGAAGTGGGGTTGGGGGAGAGATGGGAGGATTGCTGGGGTCTTGCTTACTAACCAGCATCATTGTACAACGGCAAGCTTCAGACTCAGTGAGAGAATCTACCTTGAAGGGATACAGCAAAGAGTGACAACCAGGAAGGTATCTGATACTCTTCTCTGGCCTATGTAGGAGCTCACATGAGGACTTGGCCATACCTGTGCATGTGCACACACACACACACACACACACACACACACACACACACACATACACACACTCATGGAGGGGTGCAGGTGTGGAGATTCTATTTCACAGATGAGAATATTGAAATTTACTGCTATTCTGCCCCATATTAGAGGCCCTGTGTGCTCCTTCATACACAAATCTTGTCTGTTCATCTCAGATTCCTCAGTGCCTTGGGTGTCATCAGGGCTTAGAAGTATCCATTGATAGGTGCATGAATAAAAGGGAATCCTCAAAGTTCTGAATTGCAAATTAGAGTCAAGACATATACCTCACCATGCCTGACATACACATGATGAGGAACATGGTCAACTCAAAGTCAAGATCTTATTAGATCTGACAAAGCCACACGCTGCAGGCACTGTAGTCATTCTTCCATTCTTGTCTCTATTATCCTAACATGTGAGCGATTTATTTCCAACTGGCTTTCTCTTGGTCCAACTCTGTCTAAGGTCTGTTGGCCTCATGAGGCTACATCTGAAGATATTAGTATAAGAAGGACCTGGTTCCACAGCCTGTTGGCTCAGCAAAGTTGTCTCAACCAAACTATTTCCATGGTAAGGCTTCTCCCTGATACACAGTCCCTCTCTACTCTCAAAGAGGATAAGACCTAGATCCTGGCCAGTATCCTGGTGTCGGGCTTCTACAAACTCAAGGAAAGGTTTACATTTCTTCACAAACAGAGATCTGAGCAGATGGTTCTTTGTAGCTGGCCATTGTTGAAAGTACAGAACACAGCTGGTAGTAAGAATCGTGTAGGACCTAAGGATTGCAGGACCCAAAACTGGCCACTGAACTCCTGGGTCCTCCAAGCTTGATGATGCCAATTGGGGCATTGGTGTGAAGAATTAATGAAAAAAATTATGAGGAGCACTCTCCAGATGCCTGGGATAGTAGAACACATTCTAGCGGGTTGAATGATATCTGTTAACTAGTTTTACTTTTTGATTTCTTTTTTACTAGTTTACTACTGTTCATAATTAATTATTCAGGTCATTTTTATCCCTTCCTAAGTTAACTACCTATTACTAAAGAACAAGGGCTGTTCTAGATTTCTCGCCCAACACCTAACCTAACTAAAACATATTATGAAGCATAGTATTTATGTTATGCAAGGATGGTTAGTATTTGCCTAACTTCCCCTATCTGCTCTAATGTCAGTGATGCCTTCTGTAACTTATCACCCACATTCCCCTTGGATAAAATCTGCTGTGTTCATTATCCCTGCTGCCCTTCAAGGGCATTTAAAATACACAATGTTCCCGTGCCATGCGTGTCACAATTGACTGGGCCAGTAGACCCAGAGCTGGTAATACCCTATCACTTAACATCAAAAGGGAAGCAAGCCCTTTTGCTTCCCTTTATGCAACGGGAAGAACCAAGCTGGCAGTTCCTCGTCAGTATTGCAGCTGGAGAGTCACACCAAGTCTGGCTTGGAGAAAGAATGTCTTTTGTATGGTCTTCTACAGAGGAGGAAAGGTTACCAGAAGAATCTGTAGCAAGAAGAAGGGAACATAGCAGGTCGGCCATGGAAGCCCCAGTGACCCCTTCAGCTTGGGCTTTCCCAAAGACATTCTATATCATTATTTTCTCTTTCAATCCCATGATATAACTTTGGTGCCTGTGAACTTTGAGTCAAAGTAGCCTACCCAGTGCAGTTGTAGTGGCAGGTGGTACAGACCCTGTGAAGGAAGTACCAGTTGCCCAGTTTGGCTCTCCGTGGCCCATTCAATTCCTGAACTAAATATACAAATCATCAAGAGAACTGTGGAGACATTCATCCGTGCTCTAAACTGATCGTGCTTTACGCTCGGACTTGACTGGACTACACATGGGCCTGTGGGGATTAAGCCCATCCCTTGGGCTCAATGTACAGGCTTCAAGCTTTCTAAGATAGGTGAGCATCAGGACCCAAATACGCATAAGAGCTAAGATAAAAGTCTGTGCCTCAGCCACATAGAATATGGATGTGGACGGTTGAGTAGGGTCTTTTCCTTAGGAATGTTATA
>JADRCD010163169.1:0-12242 GCA_019843815.1 Montemys delectorum
GTCCCCTCTATTCTCACTGAGCTCACAAGCTCGGGGTCTTGATTAACTCTACTTCAAATCAAGTGGTGAGCCTGTAACTGGGGCCTGGCCAAACAAAGACTTGTATTCCCTGGCCACAAAGATTGACTCAGAGATGAACAGATGACCTTCACAGCCAAGGAGAGGTAGAGGCTTTCTTATTCTTAGGGTAAGGAGGTGGACACATCCAGGCTGGATTTGAACCTGTGTAAGGCAGAAGTGACTTCTACCATCTGAACCTGAGAAGCAAAGAGCCTGTCTAAGGATCGTGGGAAGACAGAGATTGCCTGAAGTATGGGACTTACACCGACTATACCTGTAGAGTGGACTCTATAGACTGGGATGTTATCCTCTATTCCTCTCTTTTTTGCCTCCATTCCTTCTATAAATGACACACAGAAAAACTACTGAACTCGACTACTCTAAGCAGGACCGTTCTGTGAGGGTTGGTGGGTAGGTGGGGGGAATTCTAATTTAAAATGGAAGAAAAGAGTTTCATGGCATAAGTGTGCTGGACTCAGAATTCTGAGGTGTTGGAAAGTCGGAGTAGCCAGCAGGTTTTTTAACACTGAGCAATCAACGAAGACCTTTGATATTAGACCTATCATTGATACCATGTAGTGACCTGTTCAGACATGAGGGTAAGACTATAAAAAGCACCATCTACATTAGTAGAAAAGCTAACACAAATTGAAATGTCCATTAACCAAGGAATGGAGGGGCTGGAGATATGGCTCACTGGTTTGGAGCACTGGATACCCTTGCAAAAGACATGGGTTCAGTTACCGTCACCCATATAGTGGCTTATAACTGTCTGTAACTCCAGTTCCAGGGAATCTGATGCCCTCTGCTGGTCTCTGCTGGCCCCTGCATGCATGCAGTGCACATAAACTTATACAGCTTATGCTTCTTTAAAAAAAAAATCATATACATCTTTTAAAAATAGAGTTGTAGATACATGATTGTCATGTAGCCAAGAAAAAATAAGGAAAACGAATGAACTATGATCTCATACAATGAAGTGGATGAATCTCACAAATAGTGTTGAATGAAAAAGTAAATACATGTAGTACATACATGTAGTAAACATATGAAAAACTGAAGTGGGCCAGCAAGATGCCTCAGTGCATGAAGGTGCTTGCCACAAGCCTCAGAACCCACTTCACGGAAGGAGAGAGCTGACTTCTACGAGACGTCTTCTGACGTCTACACATGTGTCATGCTCCACATGCTCACAAAAGAAATACATGTAAAAAAAAATAAGTGAAAAAAAAAAGTTAAGCATACATTTCAGAAGTGTTGTTATCCTGATAGAGAAGGCTGTAGTGAGAGAGGCATAGAGGAGCTTTGGACATGTGGGCAATACTTTGAGCCAAGCCAGACGGGAGCTGACTATTTAATTACTCCTCAGTTTACCTTTTGTTGTATTTATGAAACACTTCATGACAACAGCTGGAGGACAGCATGAGTCTTTGGGAATACTGATTTGTCAGCTCCAATGTGTCAGCAACAGTTGAGGTGATGGCTGCCATCTACTGAGTGTGACCAATGAGACGCTACACATTTTCATTTCCTCTAGTTTTCATAACAGCCTAGGGAGGTAAGAGTTATTTTCGGAGGTTACAGGTGGCTCCAGGCCCCAGAGCCATTAAGGGAGGAACCAGGATCTAAATCTAGGCCACCTGCCCTCAGTTCATACGTAGTCATCCCATGTGCTGCCAAAACCCATTTCCACAGTTATGCCAAGTTCCTGTTAATCCTCCATCCCAGATATGAACACTGGCAATCACTGGATTGGCCAATCTGCCAGGAGCCAGTACTCAAGCATTTCTCATTACCTCATAGAATCTAGGACAGCTGGGTCTGTGGTGCAACCTGGTCCCGATTTGCTCGAGGTTAAGGGAGAGTGAGCTTGCTCAGCACAGAATGAGTTGTTAATGTGAAAGAGTTTATGTGCATTTTAGAGATTTTGTCTGGAGAAGATCATGAACATGGAGACAAGTTGGCCATCCTACCTCATACCCAGCACTGAGCACTACGGCAAGACCTGACAGACAGAGGACTGGGTGGCCTGCTGCTACCTAGTTAAAGATGAAGAAAAACCACACATGGCTGTTGGCATTCAGATGTATTAACTGTGCCCGTCTGAAAAAGACCATGGGCCCCTGTGGGATGGGCAGGGGGAGAGGATCTACAAGTATTCACCTCCCAGAAGAGCTCAGAAGAAGTTGAAAGCCCACCACTGAGTCTAGCCCTCATGGGGGAGGGGCTGTCGTATGAGGATGAACCCCAAGAGTGCAGTAACTAGAGAGAGGCACAGCCTGTAGAAGACAGCAGATGAGACCCTGAGGTTGGAGTTAGTACTTTGAGATGATTATTGAGTTTTTTTTTAATGTGTATGGGTATTTTGCATGCATGTATATCTGTATTCCATGTGCATACGCACGCAATGCCTGAGAAGGCCAGGAGAGGGCATCAGATTCCCCTGGCATTGGCATTAAAGATGGTTGTGAGCCACCATGTGGGTGCTCTGGGAATCAAATCCAGGTCCCAGTCAGTGAAAACCAGTCAGTGCTCTTAACTGTTGCGCTATCTCTGCAGACCCAATTATTGAACATTTAAGACTCTTTACTGACTCTTTACTGACCTCTAAAAGCAGACAGTGGTCTTCCACAGAGAATACCATAGGTCCAGAATCTGGCACAATTCCTTTCTCTCAACAGGTACTTGATAAGTGGAGGTTGCCATTCTTTTTCTGAGATTTTTTTTTTTTTTTCAGGCTGAGGACAGAACCCAGTCTCTCACACATGCTAGGCAAACATCCTACACTGAGCTGTACCCTCAACCCAATAATTTTTATTTTAAAATTCTAAAGAAGTACTTGTATAGTGCTTTGATACAGCTTTACGGAAAGGGAATACTTTGTGCAAGTGAATGATAATCCTTCCAGGGCCAACAGTTAGGATACTTGATGCTCCTCCAGAGGACCTGTGTTCAGTTTCTACCACTCACATGACAGCTTACAATTTTACCCCAGTTTTAGGGAACTGGTGCCTTTTTCTGGCTTCCTCGGGAACCAGGCAGACACAATACAGGCAAGTAGGACACTCATACACATAACATGAACATAATAGACAGGTGGGGTGGTACCTAATTTAATCCCAGCACTAGAGAAGCAGAGGCAAGCTGTTCTCTGAGTTTGGGGCCAGCCATGTCTACACAGTAAGCTCCAGGCTGGGTTGAGCTATGTAAGTAACTCTATAAATAAACAAATCTTTTTTAAAAAAAACAAAAGCTTATTTTTTCAGGTGTAGATTGCATAACTATCCTCGGAGCCAAGTAGTCACCATCAGCTGTGTCCCTTGCAAAAAGCTTATCACAGCTGGGCCTTTTGACTATTTAAACCCCCTCGTGGAGGGAGGAGTCACAAGATCCTCTCCTGAGTATCCCTCTGTTCGCTGTAATAGCCCGAAGCTTGATTGCTGGAGGCTTCCCAGAGTGGCTAGAGTACGTAGGCCCAGGAGGAATGAGGCAGAGAGTGCCATCGGTGTGGCTAAGAGGAAGCCCTTAGCTCTGCTGGGTAAAGCTCTCCATCGGCTGCTTTATGAGGGAGAGCCTTCACACCCACGTAGATAACCCCTGTCCTGTGTTCTGTAAGGAAGCCCAACAAACGATTGGTTCCTCTGTAGCAGGAAATCTAGTAGAATCGTTATAATCTAGGGTAAATATTAGAATGAAACGGTTTTCTAGGAGTACTTTGACCTTGAAGAAAGAAATTATTGTGGAAAAACTGTTTTTTTTTTTTTTTTTTTTTTTTTTTTTAAATCTATTGAGTTGTTTTCCTGAAGGCGCTTTCCAGCCCTTGTATGACTTTGGTCATGAGACAGTCCTGGCACACCTGGAACGTCTAGCATTATTGAGTGCTACAGGCCTCGCACGGTAAGGACTGGAGTTGCAGGGCTATGACATTGTCCCTCAGGAGACACATAGATTAGATTCCGGTCTTTGGGACGAGGGACTTGTTTTACCCCCAAAACAACTTTTGTGTAACAGTCAGTAAATAGCCTTTTGGGTGGCTGTTCAAAGTTCAGACCTTGAGAGGCAGATCCCTCTGCCACCTGCTCACCCGTAAACTCACCCTGCAGTGTGTCTCTTTCTTCCATCAGTTGTCCGAGTAACCTAGAACAGCGTCGTTCCCCAGGGCAAATCTTGACAGAACCGTGCCTTGGTTTATCCTTGGAGTTTTAGTTTTAGGAGAAGTAGTAGGTGTTGGTTATGTCTCCCCTCGGGAAGGAATTTTAGCAACACCTGGGCTCTTTCAACCCAGATAGCAATGAAAATTGCAGTTCAGCTGGCCTACAACATGTTGTGAAGTGTGCTATGCTGTGAAGTTGTAAGGGTCGGAAAATTGCTGAAGGAAGACCCCAGATTCAGATAGTATGCAAAGACAAAGAACATTTATTCTGCAGAAACATCCAGCACACAGGGATCAACCATTCTCCAAAATGGAGACTCAAAGGTGCTCAGGCCTTCTTATAGGGAACCAGGGGAACTCTCTAGAAGGATTAGGTAATCTAAAATTTCATTGGTAGGTGCTTGGAGGTCACAGATGGTAAGTGGTCTGTATTCCTGTGTCATGAACATTGAACCATAAGATGAGATAGAGCTGCCCAGCACAGATGGCTCATTCTGAGACAGATATTTGCCCATTTTTGTAGTTATACCTACCCAGGCTGTACTTTGGGAGGGTGTTTTATAACCTTATTTCTGGATTTTATGGTGTGTTCCTGGAGCTGGTGTTTTCTGGCCTAGTTTCTGGGACTTATGGTCTGTTCCTGGAGCTGGTACCTTACGGCCTTTATTTATTTGTTTTTTTAAATCAGACCGTTTTGTCCTATTAACAGTGTCTTTTGCCTTACAGAGCTTTGTAATTTTATGAGGTCCCATTTGTCAATGCTTGATCTTAGAGCATGAGCTATTGGTGTTCTGTTCAGGAAAATTTCCCCTGTGCCTATGTGCTCCAGGCTCTTCCCCGCTTTCTTTTCCATTAGTTTCAGTGTATTTGGTTTTATGTGGAGGTACTTGATCCACTTAGACTTGAGCTTTGTACAAGGAGATAGGAGTAGATCAATTTGCATTCTTCTACGTGCTAACTGCCAGTTGAGCCAGCATCATTTGTTGAAAATGCTATCTTTTTTTCCCACTGGATGGTTTTAGCTCCTTTGTCAAAGATCAAGTGACCATAGGTGTGTGGGTTCATTTTTGGGTCTGCAATTCTATTCCATTGATCCACCTGCCTCTCACTGTACCAATACCACGCAGTTTTTATCGCAATTGCTCTGTAGTACAGCTTGAGGTCCAGGATGGTGATTTCACCAGAGGTTCCTTTATTGTTGAGAATAGTTTTCGCTATCCTAGGTTTTTTAGTTATTCTAGATGAATTAGCAAATTACTCTTTCCAAATCTGTGAATAATTGAGTTGGAATTTTGATAAGGATTGCATTGAATCCATCAGGCCTGGTTCTTAAATGGAGACAAAAGGAGTTTATGTTGTCCTTTCAAAATGACTCGAGAGAATTTGCCTGACAGACCCTTGGTAATAGTGGGCTTCAAGAGAACAGAACATATGCATCTCTCTGTGAGCCTTCCCATTTAATATGCCCCTTTAATCTTTGGTTTTATTTTATTTTATTTTTTTAAATTGATTGTTGTTTTTTTATTATTAGATATTTTCTTTATTTACATGTCATATGACTTCTCCTTTCCCAGTTTCCCCTCCAAAAAAAAAAACAAAAAAAAAGAACAAACCTCTGTTCCCTCCCCCCTCCTCTGCTCACCACCCCACCCTCTCCCACTTACTGGCCCTGGCATTTCCCTATACTGGGGCACAGAACCTTCACAGAGCCAAGGGCTTCTCCTCCCATTGATGACCGACTTGGCCATCCTCTGCTATACACATGCTGCCAGAGCCATCAGTCCCACCAAGTGTACTCTTTGGTTGGTGGTTTAGTACCTGGGAGCTCTGAGAGTACTAGTTAGTTCATATTGTTGTTTGTCCTAAGGGGCTGCAAACCCTTCAGCTCCATGGGTCCTTTCTTTAACTCCTTCATTGGGGACCCTGTACTCAGTTCAATGGATGGCTGTGAGCCTCTACTTCTGTATTAGTCAGGTACTGTCAGAGCCTCTCAGGAGATAGCTATTTTATTTTATTTTATTTTATTTTATTTTATTTTATGTGTAAGAGCATTTTACCTGCATATATGTCTGTGCACCATATGCATGCCTGGTGACTGAGGAAGTCAGAAAAGTCATCCAATCCTTGGTACCAGAGTTACAGATTGTTGCAAGACACCATGTGGGAGCTGGAAACTGAACTTGGGTACTGTGCAAGAACAAGTACTCTTAAATCACTGAGCCATCTCTCCTGCCCTACAATATGTCCTTAGACTCATGTAATCTTTTTGTTGTTGTTGTTGTTTTTGTTTTCGAGACAGGGTTTCTCTGTGTAGCCCTGGCTGTCCTGGAATTCACTCTGTAGACCAGGCTGGCCTCGAACTCAGAAATCTGCTGCCTCTGTCTCCTAAGTGCTGGGATTAAAGGTGTGCACCATCACTGCCCAGCCTCATGTAATCTTATTTATTAGTTTGTAACCAGTGTTTACATACCTATTCTAAGGAGGACTTAATTCAAGGTCATAAAACACCTAGATGAAGCCACACATCACCCAAGTAGTGCTTGGAATTGTGTTCTCCTCAGCTGGGAAGCCCATCAACTGTAACAAAGATAAACACCAGTTAGCATAGGTGTGCAAAGAGATACTAAGTAGCTATGGATATAGACGCTGGCTGTGTCTCTCACTCAGCATGTAGATGGATTGCATGAATACAATGTTGATTGTAAGCAACCAGGCTTACAAGAATAATACTGACTGACTGCATTTAAGGTTAACTTCCCAAAGTGATCAAATTCACTATGATATAGGAACTCAGCATGTTGTGCCTTAGGGGACGAGGGGAGCCAGGATAGAAGGAACCCTAGGGATGTTTCTAGCTTGGGGTAAGTATTCTATGTTTTGGTTAGTGTGCTAGTTATACAAGCTTGTTCAACTTAGTCTGTTTTCTGTTGCTCAAACTTAATATCCACAATCAAGTAGTTTAAAGGGAAGAAATGTGTTTCTTATATTTCTGGGGCCTGGGAAAGGCAAGGTTAAGGGGTTGCATTTGGTAAGGGCCTTCTTGGTGGCTGAGGAGTGTGTTGTAATGAGGTGGTATGCCATGGTGAGAGGGAACCAAACTAGCCAAACTAGTTTTTATAACAGACCCACTCTGGAGATAACTCATTAACTCACTAATCTGTGGGTGGGTTAATCTACTCATCAGGACAGAACTCATTACCCAATCGACTCTTAAATTCCCATCACCCTTAATGCCATCTATCTACGACTTTGAGGATTAAGTATCAATATTTCAATTTTGGGAAACCAGCTCCCAAGCCACGGCCGACATTGCCATTCGTCTGACTGCATATCTAGAATCCACACACTTTTCTGTGGCAAGCTTTGCCTAAGAACGTCCTAAGGGGCTGCAAAGACAGGTCAGTGTTATCTATTCTTGCAAAATGTGAGAAATGTAAATGAAATGTATTGTCCTTCTAGCAGAAGACTAAATGAGACAAAAGAAGTTCCATCTTGTAGAGATTTGTAAAGGTACCACCAGGCAAAAGTCTCTCCCTCTTCAGTTCTTTTCTACAATGAGCATATGAGCTCCAGGCTTCATCCTGTCCTCATGCACTTTGCTTACCATGCTTTGAATTAACCAGCTGCATTAGACAGAGAGGTCAGCTCAGACCACTCAAAGTGAGGCACAGGGCCCCTTTGTATTAGGGATAAAAGCCTAGTTCCAGCTACGTATGCTTGTTTGCCAAAAATACTTTGGATTGCTGGGCAGTGGTGGCGCACACCTTTAATCCCAGCACTTGGGAGGCAGAGGCAGGTGGATTTCTGAGTTTGAGGCCAGCCTGGTCTACAAAGTGAGTTCCAGGACAGCCAGGGCTACACAGAGAAACCCTGTCTCAAAAAAAAAAAAAAAAAAAAAAAAAACAACTTTGGATTATATCGTCATTTTCTTGGTACCCCAGATCCATTTCTAATATGGAAGATTTGAGTTTGATTCCTAGCACCCATATAAGGTACCTCACAATCACCTTAAATTCTAGTTCTAGGGGATCTAATGACCTCTGTGAGCACCTGCATTCCTGTGTACAGACCTATATACAAGTAAAATAACAAGAAAAAAAGAGTTTACTAAAGAGTACGTGACTAGCTATTCTGGAGCGCCTACATGCAATCCTCAAGACTGGAGGAAAGGGTGTATTGCAAGAATCTGGGTACATTGACCTGCAATCGTGAGCTGAAATAATGTAGCATTTAGGTTTTTTTAAGATTTATTTATTTTATTTTATGTATATGAGTACACACTGTAGCTGTACAGATAGTTGTGAGCCTTCATCTGGTTGTTGGGAATTGACTTTTTAGGACCTCTGCTCACTCCGGTAGACCCCACTCGCTCAGTCCCTGCTCACTCAGGCCCAAAGATGTATTTATTATTATAAATAAGTACACTGTAGCTGTCTTCAGACATACCAGAAGAGGGTGTCCCATATCATTACAGATGGTTGTGAGCCACCATGTGGTTGCTGGGATTTGAACTCAGGACCTTTGGAAGAGCAGTTGGTGCCCTTAACTGCTGAGCCATCTCTCCAACCCCCCATAATGTAGCATTTGTATCTCCCATGGAAGTGCTCCTTCCCGTACTCCTCTCTTGACAACTTCTGCCCAGTGGCCTTGGGTGGCAAGGGTGTGATCAGGACTAGCCTATCTTAGTATGTCATCTTCTTGGCACTGGGACTGGCCCAGGGAAGATACCTTGCTCAAGGGAGATGATCACAGCCTGTTAATAAATGTCTCTTTGATGCTGGAATTGCAGATGTAAACAGAACAAAGTCCTGTTGCTTCTCATCCCAGGTTCTGGCCTTCTTCAACACCAAATCTCTATTTCATCCTGTTCTGTGAGTCAACATGTAGCTTTCCCAACTAGGTGAAGCTAGACATTGCCACTTGTGCTTAAGCTCCTGCAGT
Organism: Montemys delectorum; assembly: GCA_019843815.1. Classification (NCBI taxonomy): domain Eukaryota; kingdom Metazoa; phylum Chordata; class Mammalia; order Rodentia; family Muridae; genus Montemys; species Montemys delectorum. The sequence continues at coordinate 9,155 of JADRCD010163169.1, forward strand.
TTGTCTCTTGGCACCTACAATTAGTGCAGATTAGTCTTGACTAATTTATGAAGTCAGTGGGGCCACTGGTTGACATTGACCATACAATGAAAAGTGCTCTCTTCTGATGGAAAGGAAAAGGTGGTCGATTTCCTCCAGGACATCTCCACAGTGTGACCTTGGTGATAGCAAGCCCCTCCTCTCCTCCCCCCTCCCCCAGCTACCGCTGCAGAATCATTTCCTTTCATGAAGTTCAAACTGAGATTATATTCTCTTAAATGCTCGAATTTCTTCATGCTGAGTCTCCAAGCAGTTTAACTTGGAAAGATCCTTTCTTTCCTGGGTTTTCCCCACAGTGATAACTCCTCCCACTCCCACACCCAGGATGATTGCCTGGCTTAACAACAAGACCATTAAAGAGGCAACTGGACTGCTCTCAGCCACATCTGGTTTTGCTCTCTGGGCCACATGATGTCATTGTGGAAATGCAGACAAAATATGGCCCCTGTTGTCACCTCCACTTCCTAGGCAGCTACCCTGGGGTTGCCCACTATGCTCACAGCTGGGAGGGCTGGGGAGCCGTGTTGGCTCCCAACCATGATCATAGGAACCAGGATCTCCTAACATCTTCCTGGAGAATGAGGCCAGAGGGGCTTCACAGGCTTCATCATGTCCTTAGAGGGAGGGGACACCAAAATCACAGCTGTGTCCTGCAGTGCCTGATTCAAAAGGCCTCTCTATGAGGTAGTTTCAGCCACTGTGCACCTGGGATTCTCTTCCCACCAGTATTCTTTTCCCAGAATGAAGGAAACTCTATTTCGGCCAACGGTGTCCTGACTTCCCACAAGATGAAGAACTCACATGGAACTGAGGATATAAGTTTTAACAAGTGCCACACTCTCCTTCATGAGATACAGCAAAACGAATGACACTATATGGGTCTCCTTTTATGAGCTGTAACATATATGCTGCCTGCAGAATCAACTGTGGTATTTGGCTGGGCTTTTGACAATGAGGTTGAACAGCAAAGGAACTGGCGTCGATTGTGCCCTACGTTGCCTAGGCATTTGCTTCCTGTTTCTCTAAGCTTGTTCTTGTCATTATTACCATTTCACAAGAAGGGCAGTCAGGAAACTTATGTTGGAGCTGGAGGGATGGCTCAGTGGTTCCAGCAGCCCAGGTCTAATTCCCAGCACCCACAGAGGCTCGCAGTGGTCTGTAACTCTAGTTTCAAGGGCTCCAACACTCTCTTCTGCCCTCTGTGGGCACCAGATCATGTGTGTTGCACAAGCATACATGCAGGCAAAAGACATAATTTTTCAAATAAAAAGAAGCAGAAAATAAGTCTTAGAAAGGTTTGGGTATCTATCACCCCCCTTATTCCCCATAAACCCACCATCTCCTGGATGGCTAGATGGGAAGTCAACATTCCCTGTGGAATTAAGGATCCCCTCCCACAGGAAGCACAGGGTCTGTTCTGACATCACCCTAGAATTTGCATAGTCCTGGGAAGAGCACTGAATGATTGTTATTTGCCTGGGTGAGGACTGTAGGCGGTCTGCTCCTTTACACAGCCCTACCTTCTTTTCAGGAACAAAGTGAAGGGGGTTTTGTTCCTTGCAACTGGAGCGCTTGGCAGAGCTTGCCTGTACCCAGCATCACAGCAGCATCTGCTGTTGCTCCCAGGGGAGCTACTTTCAGCCCTTTTCAAGTCAAACCTGTTTCAAAGAGTCTCAGCTCCTTCTGGGAGATGCCTGAACTACTTTGTTCTCCCCAATCACTCGCCAAATGCTCTGTCTCAAACCCAGTCCTGCTACTTACATAGACTCCAGACAAGAGAGTCTTCTTGGACGATGCTATTGCTATAGCTCATTTTAACAACTATAATACTATTTCATACCTGTGAACTTTAAAATGGAACATCTAGCCCTGGAAGAAACACTTGCAGAGTGAGTCCTCAGCCTCCAAAATCTACAGATCCCACTGCCTATGCAGCCAAGCAATTCAGTGGGCTGTGACGTAAGCAGAAATGCTTAAGCATTTTGATAGTATGGATCTTCTTGAATTTTTTGTTTTTGAGACAAGGTCTGCTATGTTGGCATTGGTGCAATAATTCTTCTGCCTCGGATTCCCAAGTGTTGGGACCATAGGAGTGTGCCACTATGTCTGGCCATAGTTGGATGGTGAGTGTTCCCCAAGGCCCTGGTGCTAAAGGCTACCACACTCTTGGGAGGTGATGCTACCTATAGGAGGTAGAGCTCAGTGGAAGAAGTTGGGCCTTTGTAGGTGGTTCTTTTTTTTTTTTTTTGGTTTTTTGAGACAGAGTTTCTCTGTGTAGCCCTGGCTGTCCTGGAACTCACTCTGTAGACCAGGCTGGCTTCGAACTCAGAAATCGGCCTGCCTCTACCTCCCAAGTGCTGGGATTAAAGGTATGCGCTATCACCGCCCAGCTTGTAGGTGGTTCTTGAAGGAAATACTGGCCTCTTCACATCTCACTGTGCTTCCTGGCTACTGGAGTGCCCTGCCTCTTCCAGAACATGCTTCTTTCGTGATGTGCTAGCACAGGCCCAAAGACCATGAAGAGAAACCTCTGAAGCTGTAACCCAAAGGAAACCCTCCTCTGAACTTGATGGTTTCAGTTATTTGGTCACAGCATCATCAACACAAACTCCATAGGAACAATTATTTGGGAATACCATGCATCAGGCAACTAATTTCTCTATGTGGTTGCCCTCTGTTTCTTGGTTAGGGGCATTCTTTTGTTTGTTTTGTGGCACAAACTCTGTAGTTCAAAACAGTTGCAAACTCATGATGATCCTCAGATCCTCCTGATCTGGAGTATTGAGATAACAGGAGTAAGTCAACATGCTCACTCTGAAGAGCTTTCTTACTGAGGATCCTCTTTCTAAAGCTTGCTCCTGCAGACAGGATATACCTTTCTCCCTGATGTCCCCCACACCCTAACTGATTATTTTCTAAGATTTATTTTGTCTTATTGTATCTATATGTAGGTTTGTGCATGTGAGTGCATATGCCTCCTGATCTAACAGAGAATCCTGCCTGAGAGAGAGAGAGAGAGAGAGAGAGAGAGAGAGAGAGAGAGAGAGAG
>JADRCD010163174.1:0-11746 GCA_019843815.1 Montemys delectorum
CAGCCAGCCAGCCTAGATACTGAAATGAACAAATTAGGAGGCCTTGATTAAATCCTTTCCTTGGCTTTCCCCTAAATAGTTTATTGCTGAGGAGAAAGAAAGTCAGAGTTATAAACTGCCTGAAGAATAGTTTGTTCTTAGACAGTTTGAGCATGAAATGAGTACAGTGTCATTGGTCACAGCAGTACAGTGAGAACCTGCTGAGAACCGGGTACCCGTGTCAGAGCTCCCTAGCGTCCCTGCCTTTGCGCCCTTGCCCAGGCCACAGCTACAGTCTAGCCCACTACTTCATCCTCCTGTTGCTTTAGAGAGCACGCAGCACTATTTGATTAGTCTCAACTTCATGTTTCTTTCCTCTGCTCATATTTACCGACCATTCTCACTGATAGATGATGTGGATGGTTGTTTTGTTTTGTTTTTTTGAGACAGGGTCTCTCTATATAGATAGCCCTGGCTGTTGTAGAATTCTTTGTGTAGTCCAGGCTAGCCTCAGACTCACAGAGACCCACCTAACTCTCCCTGCCACGTGCTGGGATTAAAGGTATGCAACACCACTGCTCTGCTGCACTTCTCCTTTCTAATAATAACGCCTCGAACGTGCCAGTACCCTAGGATGCTTTTTGTTGTGTTGTAATAACCCTTCTATGTTTTCCCCAGCTAGACTGAGTTTCTTGAAGGCAAGGCTTAGCATTTATATTCCCCCCTGGATCTCTGGGATTTGGAACAGTGCCAGACTTATAAGGCACTCAGTAAATGTTGGTGGGATCTATGAATGGCTCTTTCTTGCATAATGTAAGTCAGAGTGTCTTTTTCTTCTTTGTTCAACAAAGCCTTCAATTGTCAGATGAGTCATGGAGGAATGGATGATGAGAACTAACATTGATTAAATACTCATGTTCATCAGGCATCATGCTATATTTTTCTGCCATGAATGTAACCTCGTTTTATTTTATTTCTCAATTGCTTAGCCAATGGCACTGGGATATGCCTGGACCATCCTGAAAGCCCAGTCCAGTGTCAGTTTTGCATATTTCAGAACAAAAATGGAAGACAGCATGCTGTAGTTGTACAGTTCTGCAAGGCCTTAGATCTTAATAAAGAACAATGAAATCCCTACCTATTGTTTCTGTTTCTGTACCTTTTCAGGACAAGGTGTCTGTGCTGGCATCAAAGGGCAGCCCAGAACAGTTGCAGCACACTGACCCTCTTTGGTGTTGGTGGGTCACTTAGTAGATGATTCCCTTGGGCACCAGCACTTAATCAAAGTAGTATCTCATTAGGTCAGATTCAGCTGGGTGTGGTGGCATTATCACCTTTCCTTTTCTCCTGTCCTGAACAGGTTCCTGATGCTATAAAATCTCAGTACCAGTTTCCACCCCCGCTCATTGCACCCGCGGCCATTCGAGATGGGGAGCTGATCTGCAGTGGGGTCCCTGAGGAATCACAAACGCACCTTTTGAACTCTGAGCACTTAGCCACTCAGGCAGAGCAGCAAGAGGTGAGTGAAAAGGATTGGGATCCCAAGTCCAGTCTCTCTTCCATGTCACCAGGGCCTCGGTATCTGTCATTCCTACCTCCAAACGCCTAAAACTTGAGTGACCCTTGGAGAATCCCAAGCTCGTATGCCAAAGGCAAGAAGGTGACTTCAGTCAAACAGGCTGCTCTCATCTGTCTCCCATTGCTGCAAGCTGGGCAGTTCTGTACTGTAGCGAGAGATGAGCAGACTCACAAAGAGGTTAGGTGATAGTACCAGAAACAGAGCAAATACTGGGGTGTTTGCTGACTATAGATCACAGGAAATCTCAGGCTCTGCTGGCTGAGGCTGTACTGCCAAGTGCACCAATAAGTCCTGCTTGGGAATGAAAGTGGGATCCCTTTCTGGTCACTCATGTTGGAACCTTGGAAACAGTGCTTGTCAACTCTGCTGTAGCCCTGGCCACTGTGGCATGATGGATGTCTCCCAGGCCTCTCACCTCCTCTCCTCTCCTCTCCTTCCATTGCAGTGGCTCTGTAGTGTTGTTGCGCTCCAGTGCAGCATATTGAAACATTTATCTGCTAAGCAGATGCCTTCGCATTGGGACTCTGAACAGACAGAGAAGGCTGATATTAAGCCTGTTATTGTGACTGACAGCTCAATCACCACCTCCCTGCAAACCGCTGACAAGGCGCCTCTTCCTTCCCACTACCCTCTGTCCTGCCCCTCAGCAATGAGCACCCAAAATTCCCTGGGCTGCTCTCCACCCCACCAACCCCCAACCCTAGAGGACAACAGCTGCAGTTCTTGTGTGGAAAAGTCCAAGAAAGCCCCTTGTGGGACTGCCAATGGGCCAGTGAACACAGAGGTAAAAGCCAATGGCCCACACCTCTACAACAGCCCCACTGATTCCACGGATCCCCGGCGACTTCCTGGCGCCAACACCCCTTTACCGGGTCTCACACACCGGCAAGGCTGGCCCCGGCCCCTCACGCCACCATCGGCTGGGGGGCTTCAGAACCACACCGTCGGCATCATTGTGAAGACAGAAAATGCCACTGGCCCCAGCTCTTGTCCCCAGAGGAGTTTGGTACCTCTCCCAAGCCTGCCCCCTTCCATTCCCAGCTCTTGTGCCAGCATCGAGAACACCAGCACTTTGCATAGAAAGACTGTCCAATCACAGATAGGACCTTCGTCGACAGAATCGAGGCCTCTGGGCTCACCCCCAAATGCCACCCGGGTGCTCACTCCCCCCCAAGCTGCAGGAGACAGTATCTTGGCCACAGGCGCCAACCAACGATTCTGCTCACCAGCGCCATCATCAGGTGAGTTTCAGTATTCCAGTATTACCTGGAATAATCCTGTGTTAATAGCACAGACTTAAGAGTCCAAAACATTGTATCCCTGTGAATACTTGAGGCCTTTAATCTCTGTGTCAGGGATCCATCTTCCTTGTATTTCTATGGCAGGAGAAAGGCTGTGCTAGCTAATTCCAGCCATGAGTTGGGGCTGTTCTCACGAATTTAAGTCACTTCCTAAGGGTGGCTTGCCAGGTCAGTGGCAATCCTGGAACTGCAGTTGGGTCACTCGCCCCTCCTCTCACCTTCAGGACCTAGTCTTCCGCCTGTCTGTTCCATCACCTCAGAAGGCACATGCTTTCTGGAACCACTTGGGCCAGCCTGAGGCTCAGTGTATATACATTCACATACAAGACTAAGTCTACACCTGATTCAGATTCTCAGAGCCAGCTCATGGGAGGAGCATTCATGTTCAAGAACAGGGACCAAAAGCAGTATTCATTGCCTTTCATAGTTATACAGTGGGATGCCTACAGAGGTTGGTCTGGCCCAGAAGCTTATCCTTGGCCATATGCCTAAAGAGAATCCTGTTGCTCTGTATGTGACCCAGTATAGACTTGTTCTCTCGGCTGCCTCAGACAGCATTTGGACCTTGAGCTTGCTGATCTCAGCATATGAAAGCTGGTTCAGATGCTGCTGTCACCTGTGTTCTCCCATGTGAACTGGTGCATCTTCCCAGTCAGCAACCAGGTGCCTGTGATTTCTTTGCATTGGAGACCCTGGTCCTATTTCCAACTCTGTAATGCTAGTGTGAGTGAATTTTGCAAGCTGTCAGTTGTACTTTAGCAGATAGGAATTGCAGGTGCTGCTTCTTAAGAGTAGAGGTAGCAGAGAGGTAGGTGGTCATGAACCAAAGAATAAAGCAACCTCAGCACTTGCCCCAGAATAGTAAATTGCAACAGTTGTCAGTGCTCTGGAAATCCTGCGTGCCCGGGTATGTTATTATTCCATCTACCCTTCCTCACCACACGTTTTTAGCTCTAGGAGTTCCAGAGCCTGTGGGTTGAGAATCAAGAAGGGAACATCACCTTGGGTCCGAAATCCAGAACTGTCTCAACAATGGGGGATTGGACCGGTGGGTTTCCCTCAGGCGACGTAAGTAACAGTCTTCCTGCTCCGTCCCCAGATGGCAAGGTCAGCCCCGGCACGTTATCCATAGGAAGCGCTTTAACCGTACCCTCTTTCCCAGCCAACTCTACTGCCATGGTGGACCTCACCAACTCACTTCGAGCATTTATGGATGTCAACGGAGGTGAGTGATGTCCCAGTAGCATTCAGGTCCTTTTGAAGAGGGATAAGGAGATGGGGATATGCATATGTATCTATTTGGGTAGAAGAATGGGAAAGAAGGCACCATCTCCTGTCTCTGCCTTCTGTGTTTACACAATATAATCAAAGATGAAGAAAAGGAGAACACAGCCCAGCCCAGCTGAGCCAGTGGGAAAGAACAGAATCACATCGGGAAGATCCCTTGGTTTGGGCAGCAAAACAGAACCAGGAGACTTGTTTCCATCTGTGGAAAACCCCAAAGTTAAAGAGAGTAGAGATGGATTTCTCTGCACAGAGAGTGGGTGGAAAGGTCAGTCTGTATCAGACATCTAGACCTGTCCCCACGGCAACTTGGGGCTATTGGTTCTACCTTTCTTTACTTAAAATTAGCCTACTTACTACAAGGAGCCACTGCTCTGGGCCCTTCTCAGCTGCAAATGGCACCTGAGATACCCATTTTCAGATCTTTGTTCCACTTTGGACTTTATATTGTTTAAACAAAAGTCACTTGCTGGATTTGCCTGTCACTCTTATCTGCTTCCATGTTCCATTTCTCTCAGCTTTTTTGATCTTTTTCTTTGGTTGATAGAAATCGAGATAAATATGTTGGATGAGAAGCTGATCAAGTTTCTGGCCTTGCAGAGAATACATCAGCTTTTCCCTTCCCGGGTCCAAGCTTCACCGGGCAGTGTTGGGACACATCCGCTCGCTTCTGGAGGGCACCACACAGAAGGTGCGCGTGCACATACCTGCCACCACACCATCAGCTCTCCTGTCTGATGTGTGTGAATGACCACCTTGCTCCATGGAGAATCTCTGCTTTCAGTAGCTCAAACTCTTTGTACCTTTGGGTTTAATAAAGCACCGTGATTTTTTTTCTCAGCATGAACAAGATAAATAACTTTTTGATCAGACTTGGGGAGTTTGCCATAACTTTCTTTCACACAAGTCCACTTTGATTCATAGCAAAGCAGCTGCCAATACTTTGGGGTATATGTTGTATGCTTTCTGTTCAATTACTTTGTAATATTTGAACTAGAAGGTTTTTCCAAAGTTCAAGGTGAGAAGTAGAAAAACAGTAGGAAATCCCTCTCCAATGTTAACTCTACTTGGTTATCTCTAATCCCTGCCCAGCCCATGAGAGCCTTCGTGCTTCAGGAACTGTATCATGCCAACAATATCAGAACCCCAAGAGCTTACTAGAAATACAAATTCTAGAACTAGGGGATCACTCAGTTGGCAAAGAAGCCTGAGTTCTATCCCTAAAACCCACATAACAAAAGCTAGGTATGGTGATACATGCTTACAATCCCAGAACTGAGCAAGTGGAGATAGATAGATGAGGGAGAGGGAGAGGGAGAGGGCCTTGTCATTCACTAGCTGTCCAGTGAGAGACCTTGTTTCTCAAAAAAAAATAGAATATGAGGAACACCAAAAATTGTTTGTGTATATGTGAATACAAATATGTGTGAACTCTAACAAGTGTATGTGAACTCAAATGCAGGAAATTCAAATTTACAAAATCTAGATCCTTTCACTCCAACTAAATCCAAAATCAGTTTTTGGATGTGGGTGGCAGTAGTTCTAAGAATCAAATCCATTGACTTACTGGACAAGTACTGTATAACTGGACTATAATTAACAAAATCCATAGGCAGTTGATGTGCTCATTAAAGCTTAAGAAACACTGACCTATGCCTTATGTTTTTCCATGTTCTCTTTTTATTACCAGTTGGAATATCCTTGTTAAGCTAACCAGGAGCCCAGAAACTTAAAGTACTAATGTCCTCAAATTCTGTGACCATCTTCAGTGAAGATCCTTCCTAACCTGTATTGGAAATGCTATGGGTGGGGTGAAGCAGTCCCCTGAAGCAGCTCTGGGTCAGGTGTGAGTTTGAGCATGAGTCACCCAGTGGGACTTTCCAAGGCCACCAACTATAGATCCAGGTTTTGTTGGTTTGTGTTTGGATCACAGGTTCTGGGTTTCTGAATGATCCTATCCCTATGTTTGTCTTGTAGTGCAAAGAAAGGAGGTACAGGCCCGAGCTGTGTTCTACCCCCTCTTAGGGTTGGGAGGAGCTGTGAACATGTGCTATCGAACCCTCTACATCGGGACAGGTGAGCCAGCCAGGAGTCTGGGAGGGGCACTGGATCTTCAGCCTAAAGATGGACACTTAGAGAAACCCTTTCAGAGGTTGATGGGTCTAACCAGTAGGTGTCTGGGCAAGAGAGACTAAGAACCCAGACAAACCAATGGGGTACTTACTTGGCTCAGGCCTTTTGCTTTAACTGCCTCTCTGTAGCATCTGAAACACTGTAAGGGAAGACTTAAAAAGAGGACACTTCCTTATTCTTGGGGTGTGAGAAGCTGACACATAATCCTCCTTTGTTTGTTAGTTTGTTTATTTTTGGTCATCAAGATGATTTAAGATAGGGTCTCCTCTGTAGTCCAGAGTGGTCTTGAACTCATGTCTGTTCTCTTGCCTTAACCTTTCAAGTACTACAACTACAGATATTGCCCACCACACCTCAGATCATCCCTAGAAATTGCCCCTTTAAAGCCCCCTACACTATTGTGTTCACATGGATATACCATCCTCTTTAGTAACTTACTGGTCTTTCTGGATAGCAGCCATGTATTCTAACACAGATTAGCTTTAGAACAACAAAGGGAATTGCTGAACTTGCCAACATATATCTATAATCTCAGTACTTATGGAATGGAGGCAGGGAGATCCAGAGTTCAAAGCTATACCCCGTTACTATAAAGGGGGGAGAAAGAAAGGAAGGAAGGAAAAGAAAAGGAAAGGAAAGAAAAAGAAAGAAAGAAGGCTCTGAGCTACCTTGAAGTTTCTATTAGCAACCACGCAGAAGCTAACCCCTTTCTCTGTCACCTCCCAACACATACACCTTACAGTCTGTTCTCTGCCTTCTCCTTTACTCCTGCCACCTTGCAGGAGCTGACATGGATGTGTGCCTTACAAACTATGGTCACTGTAACTACGTGTCCGGGAAACATGCCTGCATATTCTACGATGAGGTGAGGGGCAGAGGTGGGTGGGAGGGAGCTTTCCTAGTCTGGGGTCCTTCCCCAGCACTGGGTTCTGGACACAGGCAGAGGCAAGGGTGAAAGGCCTGTCCATCTTGGAAGACTCAATGTGAAGGGCTTGGCATTCCACCATGACAAACTGTTTGTAGGAGCAGGCTATCGCTGCAACTAATGTTACTCATAGAAACAGTTGAGGGAAGCCACTTCAAAACAGGGGAAGGAACCAAAGTAGAAGGAAGCCAAGCTTTGTGTGTCCCTGAATTTCATCATAATTATGTGCCAGTGAATATCAGATCAACAGGAGCCAGTGCTGAGGGGCAGAGAGGGGGAATATGCAGTCACTAGAGCAGGCTTTCACAGAGGTGAGTCTTGGTGAATTCTCAAAGAGGCAGGCTGTGACTGAGTGAGGAAGAGCATGAGAGCTTGCTAGGTAGTGCAGAAGCCCTGTGTCCTCTCCCAAGGCTTCACACAGCAACTACACATCATTATCTCCCCTCCTCCCCAGAATACCAAACATTATGAGCTGTTAAACTACAGTGAGCACGGGACAACGGTGGACAATGTGCTGTATTCATGTGACTTCTCTGAGAAGACCCCGCCAACCCCCCCAAGCAGTATTGTTGCCAAAGTACAGAGTGTCATCAGTAAGTTGGAGCAGAGGCCTGTGGCCACACAGCTAAGACCCCAGTCACCTTGGTTCTACCATGCTGTCAATGACCTACAGTTCCTTGCCTTCCTAGTCCCATTGGCCAAGCTCATTGACGGTGGGCCTGGGGAAAAAAAGCCACCAAGAATCAAGTGCTGAACACCCACATATATATCAGACTTGAGACTCCACCCCTATCTGAGCATCCTCAGCCCTGATCATGTAGCATAGAATGGGGAGATGCAGGGGGCCAGTACTGCCAGTCATCCCAGACAGGTCAGCCATTCACTGTTCCCCTCCTATGATCATGCCCCTTTTTCCCAGGGCGCCGCCGACACCAGAAACAGGATGAAGAGCCAAGTGAGGAGGCAGCCATGATGAGTTCCCAGGCCCAGGGGCCACAGCGGAGACCCTGCAATTGCAAAGCCAGCAGCTCAAGCTTGATCGGGGGCAGTGGGGCCGGCTGGGAGGGCACAGCCTTACTACACCATGGCAGCTACATCAAGCTGGGCTGCCTGCAGTTTGTCTTCAGCATCACTGAGTTTGCGACCAAACAGCCCAAAGGCGATGCCAACCTGCTGCAGGATGGGGTCTTGGCTGAGAAACTCTCTCTCAAGCCCCATCAGGGCCCTGTGCTGCGCTCCAACTCTGTTCCCTAGGCCATTGGTCTGGACGCCCACCCAAGACTCCTGCAATGCAAAAATGTACACGAACCAAGCCTGGGTGTTTTCTATACCGGAAACCCTCAACTACAATCTTTGCATGAAATGAAGAAAACCTTTTGACTGTTTTTTAAGACTTTTTTCTTTTCTCAAGTTCTAGGGGGCATTTGCACATATATTTGTACTCGACATTTCATGGGAAAGCGGCAGGCCCGAGCTGAGGGACAGCATGGGCAGGGAGGGGAAGCCCTGGCTGGACACATCCTCCAGCACAGTCCCTCCCCGGCTCCTGCTCCTCCCCCCTCGACCGCCTGCCCGCTGTTGTAAAATAATCAGAAACTTGTTCTATTTTGTGGCAGTGACAATAGTTTTATATTAAAAGAAAAAATACAGTTTTCATACAGCAAAATCTATACAATATCATTGTTTTATTTAATATAAAGATCGCTACCCACTCCTTTCCATGGTTCCCACCCTACAAGGAATTCCCCCTTCTGCAGCGGTTGCACTACAGGTAGCTACTGTGTATATGGACAAATGAGAAATGAATTCTTTTTCTGGCTGTCCATCTATTTTATTTCAAATAAGGAAAAGTGTATTTGGATTTTGTGTAAATACATCTAGTGATGGCTTTTTTCAATGTTTTTAAAGCTGTGTACAGTACATGTGGTAGAGTGTTTCTCTCAAATTGTCTATTGTAGCGAAGGCGTTTTTGTCGTAAACATGTTCTGTGTCCTTTTTTGTTCTCTTCCCACTTCTCTTCCTCCTCGCCCCAGATACTTCTCTTCCCACAGCTAGTACCAATGTACATAGTAATGTAATGTTTTAGACTTTACAGAAACTTTCCTGTATTCTGTATATAAAAACCAAAAATACTTCAAATTATGTTTTCTGCCTGTCTGTCCTACCTGTCATCACACTTAGAGGGGGGAAGTGTCCTGGATCTCACTTTTTGCACCCTTTGAACAAGTGTCAATCTCACGTATTCTCCAAGGGAAGCTTGGTAGAGAAGGCAGATGTTAGTGAAGTGAACCTAAGCTGGGAACTGGAAAGGAGTGCTTGCCTTTTAAAGGCTGCTGTTTCTCTAGAGAGCCCTAATACAGTAAAACCTACTCTCTAGACCAATGGTTTTCAACAGTCCTAATGCCGTGACCCTTTTATACAGTCTGTCCTGTGGTGACCACCTACCCAAAAGTATTTCATTGCTACTTCATAACTTTGATTTTGCTAATGTTGCAAGTTGTAAATGTCTGACACACAGGATATCTGAGATGCAACTCCTGTTTAAGAGTGGTTTGACTCTTGGTGAGGAGGTGGCCCACAGGTTAAGGACTGCTGCTCTAGCCTGTGCTGCTAACTTGAATAACTTTTGCTGTTCTCATCAGGAAATACCCTGCTGTGTTACCCTAATTCTAATTTCCTAGACACCCTCAAAGCCAAACTCCCTGCTTTCTTCCTGGAGACGGTTTATTTAGCAAGTTCTTCCTGAGAACAATCCCCTAGAGAACACCTGTATTCTGCCGCTATTCTAAGTGGTACCCATTCACATATTCAAGACTGTTGATAGGGTTAGAAGATGAGGTTTCCATCCACAGTGTCTATAATTGTGCCCCAAGAACACAAGTGTGATATTAAATAATGTCCCTGCCGTTCCATTCTGCTTCCACTGCAGGGAGAACTTCTTAAACCTCTAAAGGCAGAAAGGAACTCGGTGCTACCTGGTTATTCACACTAATGGGCATGTCATAATTGTCAAACGTCAGGTGTTAAGTCACTGTCCTAGGTAAGGTCCTGCCAGGAATGCCTGCACCCATATCCCTAACTGTCCCTGCCTATCTTACCCTGAGTCACTCTTTCCCGAGTAATAGAGTGTCTGCCTACCTAGTCTTGCCACCTGTGAACCGTTCTAGAAGCAAATTACCTCCTAACATTTTTACTACTTTCTTCCTTTTCAAAGGCAGGGGAAATGGTGTAGCAACTGCATAATATTACCCACTGTTTTGGAGGTTGAGGCAGGAGGATCTCAAGTTTAAGACCAACATGGGCCTAGGGAAACCACCTCAAAAATCCACAGGGAGAGGGGTGGTGGGATCATAGAGTTAGGAAATCACATGGTTGAATCCTGACAACCCTGTCAGTGCCATCATGAGAAGCCTCATGGCCTGTAACGGGAAAGGTCCTAGAAGCGGAGCGGAGGGCTGGATAATGAAAGGATGAGAAATGAAAAGAGTCGCTTCATTGAGGGAAAGGCCTACGAGGACCCGACTCCAAACACACGAGCCCATTCATGTACACAGGACTCCAGACTGAGAGACTGCTATATACTCACACCTAGAGTAAACAGAGATGTTCATTCAGTCACACGCGTTGGTGGAGACTACAGATGCATGCACAGCCTGGAGGACTCCCGCGATGGGCACAGACACCTACGCAGTGCTCTCACGCCGGCGCCCGCCCAGAATCCAGAATCCACACCCAAACCCTGAGCAGAGATCTCAGGGCCCTCAAGCACACACCCACCCGTCCTTCACGAAGATGTTTCCGGTACATACCCGAGGGAGTTCACGAGCCTAGAGGGCGCTCCCAGGACTTCAAGGTGTTTCGCCTAGGCACGCCGCCAGGGCACGCAGGCGCACGCCTAGGGGGCGCTCGCAGGGGCCACGCGTGCGCGGACACCCCTGCCCAGCCTGCCGCCGCCCTCGCGAGGCCGAGGCGGGAGCGACGAGGCCCGGGCGGGACCCCGGAGCACTGCCGGCATGGAGATGCTGCTGCTGGGCGCCGGGCTGCTGCTGGGCGCCTACGTGCTTGTCTACTACAACCTGGTGAAGGCCCCACCGTGCGGTGGCATCGGCAGCCTGCGGGGCCGCACGGTCGTGGTCACTGGTGAGTGCGCGCGAGCGGGCGGCGGGGAGGCCGGGCGGGTGGCCGCGGCCTGGCCGGCTGAGCTGGCTCCCACCCGCCGCCCGCAGGCGCCAATAGCGGCATCGGGAAGATGACAGCGCTGGAGCTGGCGCGCCGGGGAGCGCGCGTGGTGCTGGCCTGCCGCAGCCGGGAGCGCGGGGAGGCAGCCGCCTTCGACCTCCGCCAGGTGAGACCATAGGGGAACGCGGGACGCGGGTGAGCCCGGGACGCGGAGGGCGGAGCAGAGCGACGGCTGAATCGAGATCTGAGAGGAGAGAGCCTCACTCTCCCTTAAACACGGAGAGAGATGCAGGGACTGCTGTGGTCTCTAATTTTGAAAGCTTTAAGAATCTGAGTTAACGAAGGCAGGTGTGGTCCCAAGGCTGG
>JADRCD010163188.1:0-12433 GCA_019843815.1 Montemys delectorum
AGACAAGGTTCCCTACTCTCTCCCTATCTACTCAATATAGTACTTGAAGTTCTAGTTAGAGCAATAAGACAACAAAAGGAGACCAGGGGGATACAAATTGGAAAAGAAGAGATACTTCCTCCAACAAGGCCACACCTCCTCCAATTCTACACTCATGTTAATGCCAATTCCTATGAGTCAATGGGGGCCATTTTCATTCAAACCATCACAAGGATTTAAGTCACTTGCAGTTGGTAAATAAGATTTAAGTCCTCCCAAGGACCTGACCAGTCTCCATAAATATGAAAAATACAGTTCTTTAGTTTGTAGAAACCTTGGTGTATGGTAATTTGTTATTATGGTTCAAAATGATGGAGATGATATCCAGGTAAGATGGGGTTTTGAAACTAAGGCTGTCATTCCTTGAAGAAGACCAAACACATGGAGTCATTGAATTTCTAGTCACCTGTGGTAGAAAATATTTAATCTCAATCTGGGCTTCTACTCGCCTTTGACTATTTAGTTCCCAAATAAAAGACACATAAGCTTCATAGTTATAATAAGCCTTAATTAGCACTAGAACTGGGCAGATATCTACCCTCTGTGCTGTTAGAATGCATTTCCCCATCAATAATCCCAAATTATAACTTGCCATGTTCCATCTGGGCAGCTCTTAACTCCAACTGGCCAGCCCCCATGGCCATGTTTTCATGATTCCCCCATCCCATGGAGGCTTCCTCTCGCTCTCCAAATTCTTCTTTCGCTTCATGCTTCTCTTAGATACCAAGCAGGGGAACCCCAAACCCCGCCTATGTCTCTTCTGCCCAGCTATTGGGTGTCAGCATCTTCATTTAACCAATATGGGATAATTTGTGGTGCAAGGTTACATAGCATCATTTGTGCATGTGCAGATTCTCTCATCCCTGGGGCAACCAGACCTTGGGGGCCAGTATTTAGCATTACAATTTAAGCAAAAGGCCAAACCTCAACAATCACTTTGATCCACATATCAGGGTTGTACAGTGAACAGAATATGGAAATTAATTCACTATTTTTCCAAGGAATATGCTAAGTTCCATTACCTGATGGCTCATGTTTAAATTCTTTTCTCCTAGAAAATAATATAACTTTCTTTAAACTACTCCTACAGCAATTATTATGTTTTAATTAATATTTTTTCTTTTGATGATTTCATATGTGTATATGTGTATATAACACACTCTCTCCCCAATCCTTCCTTGTTTCCCTCCCATCCTATCAGTCATCAAGGAAATGCCCCTGCCCTCAGACATGCCCATATGTTAGTCTGATGGAGACAATTCTTCAAAGCAGGAGGTTCCCTTTTCATAGATGACTCTAAATCATACTAAGTTGAAAAAAGTAAAAGAAAAAGGAAAACACTGAACAGAAAGTAAAACTTACTAGCTTGCAAGTTCAGAGAAGAAAGACTTACTTGGGTCCACAGGCTTCTAAGGTCACAGTCCATCTTTGCCTGGGAGCTCAATTTCTGACTATTGACCTTGAAGTGGACCAGGAGGCAGGGATCTTTAAGAAATATTGTAAGTCCAAAGAAGAGAGTAACAAGATCTACTTTAGTACCTCTGATGGTCCCAGAGTACACAAAGGATGAGGACTCTTGTGTCATAACATCAGCTTTTGGGTTCATTGGCATGCAAGCTCCCCCTCCACCTCCTTCTTTCTCTGTGTGTGTTATACCTGCGTGAGTGTGCTAGCCCATGCAAGAGGATTCCAGAGATCCATATTCACATTGCATTGAGGTTACACATCCCTGCCATTCTTCATGGTGTTTTTGTGCTCTGCAATATCAAGCTTTTTCTACAATCCAGTATAGAGGAGGAGTCCTCACTAAAGTGTTCTGTCTTTGCATCAAAGGTTCAGAACAAAAGAACAATCACCGACATGCAGATATATGAAGACTTCCTAGCTACGTAGAGGAATGGTGTCTTGTTATCTGCCTGCCAGGACAGACAACCTCATGACACCATGTTTGAAACATCAGGGGCAAAACCTTGCAAAGTATATTCAAACAACATAAAACCTCATTAAATAAAATCTTCATGAACACAAATGTAAGATTTATAGTTAACAGAAATTGAATTCAAACATCCTTGTGTAAAGCATGCTATTTATAATTGGCAATTTCAACACAAAGTTTCATTAAATCTATACTAATTGTGTTCATAGGGTGGAGGAATATAAATATTGATGAAAATGATTAATTTCAGCTTAATATTTACAGAAAAATAGATTTAAACTGACTATTTTTTGGAAGGCACAGTTCAGTAGTGCTCACAAGGCTAAAGCTTATGTACAAGGAGACCTGCGTTAAAAATCCACACTGAACTTTTCAGTTCCTTCACTCGACTTCAAAGAGTGATATAGATCATTTTAGTTCTAGGCAATGATGTATCTTGAAATGCTGACACTTCATACTGTTAGGTGGACCCAGAACTGGGTCACATTGGCAGAGTTCAATGATACTGTGAAACTCCTCTAGTGACCCACATTGGGCAGCCAGACTGCCTTGCTGTAGGGACTGGCACTAGAACTGATGTGCCATTCCAACAAGCAGTAGAAAATTAAACACTAAATAGAACTGGGGAAACAGCTAGTGACAATTAGCTAAAACATATACAAGAACAGCAAAATTTTAAAATAAAAAAGGGGAAAAGTCGAAAGACAAATCCAACATTGACCTCAGTCACAAACAAACTCTTCAAAGCAGCAAGCCTGTGACATTGTTTTGTTGTGTGGGTTGAATAGTTTCTAACGTGTGGGGAGGGGGCACATATGTCTCATAGAGTGCTTCAGATGAGCTCTTCCTTACTCCAGGCTAGCACTGCATAGAAGAATATCGGGCATCACCCACTTTTTACAGGCCAGAACCTGTTTCAAAGCTCTTCCACCCACCCAGCCTGATGTCCTTGGCCACAGTCATGAAAGATTGCAGAGCAGCCTCAGCAGGCAGGTGGGTGGGGCTACAGTAAGTGCTTATGCAGGGTTTCCCACACCATCTTCCTCCTAAACAGAGACATGTGCTGCTGAGAGGTGACTGGGTTGGCCTCTAGAAATACAGTTTGCATATTTACAGGTAAACATGCCATGGTTGCTTCCATTCCCCTGCTGAGGAATCTCCTCTGCTGTCAGGCTGTATTGATTCCCCTCCAAAGGGTTCAGATCCACATTCCTTCTCGCTTTGCTCTCATCCTGCAGACAGTAGGAAATCAGCTGAAGGATGCCAGGCCTTTTTCTGTCCCATCGAATCCTGATGGACAATGGTCTTCTTCTGCAGACCTATCCCACCAGGCTCCAGTGAGCATCAGATGAGTGGGATCAAGAATGAGTTCCTTTGCAAAGAGGATAACTGCCTGGCTCCATCTTTCGAACGACCTGTAGCCCCCACACTTTCATTTTCCCGTAAAAGAAGGTATTAGATGCACGCAGCATAGGGTGACCTTGAGTTTGATTTCTTTCCGTGAGAAGATTCATATAAAAATTAATGACTTTGTCACTGAACCATTGGGTGTCCTTCAGTGTCTGCCTGTCACCATGAGTAATTTGCAGTTTGAATGCAGAATTGAAGATCTCATTTTGTGGTCCTGGGTCACAAATTTCTGGGTCTTAATTCTAATTTCCTTTTCCATGCCTGCTGTGACATCAGGGCTGTGGTCTAGTCTTCTGCCCTCATCTTGATCTGCAAGAACATCTTCCTTGACCTTAGGTATTGAGATGTTGTTGATGCTACCGTTGTTTGACAGTGTGTATGCAGATTTGGACCTGAGCTCCTCCAATAAGTTGGGCTAGCGGTGGTGTCTCCCCTCCCTTTTTTATCTTTTTTGATGCTCATTCCCAATCTCTTGCGTTTTAAAATGTTTCTCCTCTGAACACCTATTTTCACTTTTGGCTGGTAAGGGTTTCACTCTCGTGACAACATGGGCAGTTTGTTTTGTCTGGGGCTGAGTGACTTCAATTCACCTGCCATTCCACACAACCTTTCATGTTCTTTGTGGTGTCCACAGAGCTTGTGAGAGTGCTGCGAGGGCCAGAGTCCACAGGATCACCAGGTTAAAAGTGTTCTAACAAGCTTCCATACATTTGGCTGTGGTGTTTCTGAGCACCTTTCTCTATGTGGCAGTAGGGGTGTTTGTGAACCTTGCCACCATGCAAATACTTCGTCTCAGTCACAGCCTCTTTCTGAGGGTCTTTGGCACTCTTACTGTTCTACCTGTAATCCACCCTCTTCCTGGGATTTCCATATCGGATCCTTACCTGGCTTTTCATACCTAGGCTCTATTTCACCCTTCATTTCATCTTTTGACCTTTGGTTGGATATTTAGAGCATGTGATGTGCCATCCTGCTGGTGAGGTGGCCCTGTAGATGGTCTATTTGGATTGTACTTCCTCAGGTGCCTGTTATCTGCTGTGGTACATACAGTCCTCTGATTTCTGCATCAAAGTCCATGTCAGCAGGACTGTCAGTGAATGCTCTTGGGTTGTCATTCTCTTGATGGCTAAAGGATCATTTAGTCCACATGGAGGCGTTTAATACACACTGTGGGCATGTTGGTCCAACCTCAATCACTGGATGGACAAGAGCTCAGATTTCCTTTTTCCCAATGGAGGTCACCCTTGGCATTGAGGTTAGTTGGAATGTGAAGCCAGATGGAAATGACAGCTTCAAAGAGTTGCTTTGCACCTGGTAAATTGATCCATCTAATCATGTGTGTAAAGAGACAGTTCACCAGTCCACCTCTAGAAAACTCCATGGAGTTCAAACACTGCCATTTATGTTGGGGGAGAAGTGAGATTCCAGGGCACAATGAACTTCTTTAGACCCGGAAACTGTGGAAATTGCAGTAACCTTCATAGCCATTTGCCCCAAGACAGCCCACTTGGGCAGTGCATCCAAGGCTCTGGGAGCAAGACTGCTGCATGCCTTGGCAGTTGCCCTGACTATGAACTTCTGGGTTCCATAGCTGGTTGTGATGCAGTTTGAGGGATGCACCATGACAACATCCTATGCTTAGGGTAGACCCTGCCCACCATTATCCAGGTCTTAAAGGTCCTTTCCTATTCTAAGTTCCTGGTGGTCTGTGGTTCTAAAGGTTGAAGCAAACCCAAAGTCAATCAGGAGGGAAGAAGTATTGTGAAGAACAGTAGATTCATTACATTTCATTTTTTTCTGAAACAAAGTCTAGGAGAGAGATTTGAACCCTTGGCAGGATTTACATACAAGTCCTTTGTTCTCTGACAAACAGAGGATTATACACAATGATACATTTTTTCTTTATTATTTTGTTGTTGTTGTTGTCTTTTTCAAAAGAGTCTTGTGATCTTAAAAAATTGCTAACTGTTGCAAAATATTTCATTGCCTCAACTATTCCTGCACGGCAATGGATCACAAGATTAAACAGGCTCACTTCTAAATTCTGCTTTTGAATGAAATGCTTGCTTGCTTGGATAGCTGAGACACCTACTGGACATGTTACGAAATCGATCCTTGCATGCACCCAGACGGGATATGAGTTAATTTGACTTTCCGAATGTATTGCTTTGTGGCTTTTGCCTTTATAATCCTTGGGCTAATGATAGCTGGGACCTTGCTTAGAGAATTCTCTGTGGTTTGGTCCTGGCCAGTTTCTTTTCAATAAAAGTCTTCTAATTTACTAATACCAAAACTTGAGTCAGACTGTCGAATCTATGCATGTTCCTAGGCCCACAACATATATCGATAATAATAGAATCACAGAGTCCTAGCATAATCCTTTGACTTGGTCCCTCCCAACAGGTCACAAGACACTGGGATAGTTGTAAAGAAAAAAGACCAGAGAGGCTGGGCTCAGCCGTTGCAGGTTTGGAGCAGCAGGGTTCTAGAGGAAGAATGAAGCAACTCACAGGGGAACCACGACCAGAAGGTGGTATTAAGTGGTCAGAGTCTCCTAAAGGAGGGGAGCTTACGTGATATATGTACCCACTCCCACCTGCACATGGCCAAGGGCTGCTTTATGAACCTAGGGAGAAAATCAAGGCATAGACAAAATGAACAGCCCAGAGGCTCTGCAGGTACAGAAGGCTCATTTGTACACTGAGACTTAATAAACTGAACAACTATAAATGTCACTTAACACATTTAAAATGTACTGTCATTTTAAGAGATATTACAACTCTGTACTTCTCACACTATCCTAGACTGTGGATCTAATCCTGGAAAGATCTTGCTAGATGGAGGCCCTTGCTAAGCTTCCCAGGCATCCAGGCACTCCTTCAGACCCGTACAAAACCAAGTGCTTTGTGGAGTAAGTGAAAGTGTTCACACTTTGTCTCTGCCTTTTGTATTCATGCTTGAACTGAGGTTTTCCTGTGAGAAGGGCGAGTGAGCAATCACTTGGGTGATTTCCTCATGGGTTACATAACTATATGTACACTATCAATTTCGGTAAATAACCTGTGCCAGTTACCTTTGCCTTTTCACTATTGCAAAGACCAAAACACTAAATGGTGCTACCATATTTGGATTTCGAACGCTGGAGTTTGAATGCAGGACCTCCTGTAGGCTGGGAATGCAGAATCAGAGCCCTATGTCCTAAGCCCTTTGTTCACATTATGAAAATTTTTTTTAAAAAAATGCTTTAAATATAACCTTCCCCATAAACAGTGACTACTTAAATGACTACTTGACGTACGAATTTCTCACAGTCCAGCAGGTGGCAGAAAAACAACAGGGGAAATATGTTTTACAAACTTCTTGGACTGCTGGTGATCATCGCTTAGTTAGAATAGAAGGTTTTGTAAATATCTCAACACACACACACACACACACACACACACACACACACACACACACACGGCCTTTACTCTGTAGCATTTGAATAGGGAAACTGTATAGTCTATAACCTGAAAACTAATTGACAGAATAGAAGCCGGGGCTTCAGTTTTGTTTCATTTTTTTAGTTTAACTTCTGTACTTTCTGGTGAAGTTCTTGAAGAGCCTCTGACAAAGACAGAGAAGAGTTTTTCTAAGGTTGTCAGCCCTCCTATTTTCCTGATATCCTTTGGTCTGTGAATCTTTTACCTAGTTCTGTAATTTAATTCTCCACTCTCGGTTACTAGTCTGAGCCGAAGTCCCTGCTTTCTTCTTTGCCCCCGGAGAGAGGTGGAGAGAGCTGCATTATGCTTGGGCCCTGCACCTGTGGCACTGCCCTTCCTGATGATGTTGAGGTAAATAACACAGCTTCATGATGAACTTCTTTCCCCAAAGCTGTGACAGAGCCATTCAGACATGGTAGCTGTGCCCTGATAAATCTGTGTTCTATATGTGCCTGCTCTCCCCCCCCCCAGGAAGGGGAGGGCTGGAGTAGACAACACTGTGTCAAAATATGAGAGATGGGCTGAACATGTAGCCCAGTGGCAGAGTGTTTGCCTAACATATGCAAGGGCTGGATTCAATTCCTAGATGAAATATTCACCCAGCTTTATGGATTGGCTGGAGTTTGATGTTATACTTAAGGTATGAGTAGGATGAGTGTTGATCAAGAGCAGTGTGGTGGAAATACAACCATGAATGTACAGGTTAGCGAGGGCCAGGGTGGCTGACAGCATGCTTTATTTTGATAACATGGCTGAAGCATACTCAGGGACATGCAGTGGGGCAGCTTTTATACATTGACCACCAGGAGATGCCTCTCCTGTTCATCCTTTTCCTATTTCTTCTTTTAAAAATAAAAGACGTTAATGATTTATTCTTTGAGAATTTCATACTAAATATTTTTGACATATGGGTTCTTTTCCCCCCAGCTTCTCCCAGATTGTCCCTCTACCTAACCCACTCCAATTTCTTTCTCTCTCTTAAAGAAAACCATAGAGTCCAATTTCTGGTTGGCTGACTACTAACCCTAGGGCCAGTACAGGAGTGTGGTTGATATACCCAGTGTTACTCTATATCAGTTACTGTTCCATTGCTGTAGTAAAGACATGTGAACAAGGAATCTTGTAGCAGAGTGTATTTAGGGTTGCAGTTCCTGAGGGTTAGAATCTATCATGGTAGAGAGGCAATGGCAACTATGGGGACTGAAGTCTGGGCTCTTAAGTCATTTGTTCTCTGTGTTTTGACCAGTTGTTGATCTCTATAGTAGCCTCTGTCTGGATAAAAAAAAAATGAAGCTTTGGTGATGGGTAAGAGCTACGTGTATCTATTGGTATAAGGATAAGGATTTAGAACATAGTTAGAAACTATATTAATTTAGAAAAATAGCAGTAGTAGGTTGCCTTCTAGGGCCTATGACCTCTTTGTCCATGGGTAGTTGGCTAGGTTTACAGTAGCAGGCATAGATTATCACAACCTGAACAGGTCTTAAGACCAATTAGACAGCAGTTGGCTATCTCTAACATATGTGTCCCTATGGCACCATTTGGGATATCTTATCAGGCTAGCCACTGTCATGTTTCTCAAGCTTTGTAAGAAGGCAGAACTACTGATTGCTTTTCTCCCTTGACAACTTACGCAATACCTTCCAATTCTGTGAGAGCTAGGAAGGGCTTCTAGGTTAGTTCCAGATAAAAGCTTTCAACGTCTTTGTTTGAAGTGTGTGGTGTATTTAGCAACAGATTTTTACCTTCAAGTAATGGCAAGCAATGACAACACTCTATCTTGTTTTGGTAGTCTCTTTTTCCTGTTACTATAACAGGAATGACTATTTCAGGGTGTGTTCTTCATAAATAAAAGACGTGTTGAACTCACAGTTCCCAAGGTTCAAAAGCATGTCCATGTTATCTGGTGGTATCTTTGGAATACTTCATAGCATATAGTGCTTTACTTTTTTTAAATTAAATTTAATTTTTATTGGATATTTTCTTTATTTACATTTCAAATGTTATCCCTTTTCCTTGTTTCCTTCCCCCCAGGAAACACCCTGTCACATCCTCCCTGCCCCTGCTTCTATGAGGGTGTTCCTCCACCCACCCACCCACTTCCACCTCCCCACCCTCGATTCCCCTACACTGGGGCATCTATCAAGTCTTCATAGGACCAAGGACCTCTCTTCCCATTGATGCTGACAAGGTCATCTTCCACCACATGTGCAGCTGGAGCCATGTGTACTCATTTGTTGATGGCTTAGTCCCTGGGAGTTCTGGTTGGTTGATATTGTTGTTCTTCCTATGGGATTGCAAACCCCTTCAACTCCTTCAGTCCTTCTCTAAGTCCTCTATTACAGACCCCACACTCCGTCCAATGGTTGACTGTGAGAATCTGCCTCTGCATTTGTAAGGTTCTGGCAGGGTCTCTCAGGAGACAGCCATATCAGGCTTCTTTCAGCATGCACTTGTTGGCATCTATAATAGTGTCTGGGTTTGGTAACTGTATATGGGATGAATCCCCAGTTGGGACAGTCTCTGGGTGGCCTTTCCTTCAGTGTCTGCTCTACACTTTATCTCCATATGTGCTCCTGTGAGTATTTTAATAGCTGAGTAAAAACGATGAATTCATGAAATTCTTAAGCAAATGGATGGAACTAGAAAATATCATCCTGAGTGAGGTCACCCAATCGCAAAAGAAAACACATGGCATGCACTCACTGCTAAGTGTATACTAGTTCAAAAGCTCCAAATAACTAGGCTACAATTTACAGACCACATGAAGCTCAAGAAGAAGGAAGACCAAAGTGTGGGTACATTGGTCCTTCTTAGAAGAACAAAATACTCACAGGAGCAAATATGGAGTAAATGTACTACATTTTCCATATCCATTCCTCTGCTGAAGGACATCTGGGTTCTTTCCAGCTACTGGATATTATAAGTAAGGCTGCTATGAATATAGTGGAGCATGTGTCCTTATTACATATTAGAGCATCTTCTGGACATATGTCTAGGAGTGGTATAGCTGGGTCCTCAGGTAATACTACCAACTTGCATTCCTACCAGCAATGGAGGAGTGTTTCTCTTTCTCTACATCGTTGCTAGCATCTGCTGTCACCTGAGTTTTTTTTATTTTAGCCATTCTGACTGGTGTGAGGTGGAATCTCAGGGTTGTTTTGATTTGCATTTCCCTGCTGACTAAGGATGTTGAACATTTCTTTAGGTGCTTCTCAGCCATTCGATATTCCTCAGTTGAAAATTCTTTGTTTAGCTCTGTACCCAATTTTTGATAGGGTTATGGTTAGTGCATACCAGTAGGATTTGCTGAAGGAGGCAGGGGGCAGAAGGATCAGGAATTCGAGGCCAGCCTGGGCTATGTATATTGTGTTTTACTGGTGGAGTCATGTTCAGAAGAGATTAAATAATAGAATAGGAAGTAAGAGACATTGGAGCTGTTAGACTTAAAGTAGCAAGGTCTTGTAAGACTTATATTACTTTCTTACAAGGGTGGTATTTTCAGTGACCCAATACTTCACATTGATTCCACCTCTCAATAAAACCGTTCTGGGTTTGATCCTCCAGTAATAAACATCTCGGGAACATATTCAAGCCAGGTGCAAACCACAGCAGGTATGATGTGACAAAAGGCAAGCACATATATCTAACTATCAGATATAACAACCAGTCCATGTCTTTTTTATAATTATACTTGAATCTCTATTTATCCCATAGACTCTTCATGCATGAGAGATAACTTATCTAACAGATGCTTTTAGGTAAATTGAAGATGTATTTCTGTCAGTGCATATGCTAGAGCCTCAATTTAAACACTTTTTATATTTTATCCTATAAATATAATTTATATGGCTGACAATAATTTTACCCTTATCCATCTTGTTTTCTTTACTGGCTTATAAGTTCTTGACGCTTGCCAGAAACTTTTCAGCTTTTGAAAAAAATATATGCACATAAAGAATATTTATCCCGCGTCTTGATGGATTCTTCCAACTATTCACCCTTGTATAATTAGCATTTGGATCAAGGAATAGTATGTGATGCGGGACAAAAGTCTCTCAGTAGAGATACAAGTATTCTCCTGTTTCCCTAAGGGATAAAGAAATGGGTGTGCAGCTGCACGGTGAGATGAATGGCCAGGTCAAGAACAGAGATATGGAAGCCAGTGAATCATGAAGAGCTGATATACCGGCATAGAAAGAGAAACAGAGTGTCATAGTGACACCATGGTCAGGGAGAAAAGGGTGTCTCTCCTGTAGGGTGTGCTGATCAAAGAGGGGGGGTCTCAGACAGCTTTCAAATGAATATATATCCTAAACAAAACAGAGAGATAAGGTCTGCATGGCAGACATGCATGAAAAGAGAAGGAACTTTCAGCATGATGTACTCAGGAGTCAGAATTCATTCATTCATTCATTCATTTTTTTTAAATTACAAATTTACATTTATGTTTGTTTAGTGTGTGTGTGTGTGTGTGTGTGTGTGTGTGTGTTGCACAAACATGATTGTGTGGGTATTTAACGCTTATGCACGCTCACATGGAAGCCAGGACATTGAGCATCTTTCCCTATCACTCTCCATGCTATGGCCTTGAGGCAGTATATCTTAATGAACTGGTAGCCAACTGTCTCAGTATCTCCATTTCTCAGTGCTGGGGTGAGTCACATGCATGCACAGCCACACCCAGATTTTATGTGGGTGCTAGGAATTAAAACTCCAATCCTCTTACATACAGAGGCCTTGTACACAATATACTCTAGCATATTGATCATTTCCCAGCCGCAGTAGAGGGCATCTTGAGAAACAGCCATTGTTTCAGTAAGTAGGTTCTAGGTATCAGAAATCCCCACATATTCAAATCTTGGGATTTAAGTGTCATTGTATTGCTTTATGTCGATGGATGAAAACATCTTTAGCATGCAGGGATGACTCAGATTTACCTGCTGAGAATTTAATAGTATAAGGGAACCCAGGTGGCACAAAGGGAAGGAGAAGGCAATATCCTTTAGAATCACTAGGTCCTGAATTGGGCAGTCTAGGCAGAGGCATGACAAATTGAATGTAGGTAGTTTTGAGCTGTGTCAGGATGAAGGGTGCTCTGGTGAAGTTTGTCACAAGACCACAAGTTTCTACTGCTTCTGTCCCAGCATAGCACTTTGTGGTCCCATTATATCCTATTGACCCTTAATCAGTAGTGCCTTGAGACCTGCTATGGCTGCAGACTTTGCTCCTCCTCTAAGGTGCACAATCTAATAGGCTTCAGAGAGAATTCACGCCTGGAGTTATCACCGTCTTATGTTAACTTGTTCCAGGAACAACTCAACAGAAAGGACTTTAAACTAGCTTTATATATGGCTTATTGCCACTCAAAACCTGTTGGGTATCAGAATAAAATGAGGGGTGAGAACTTCTCAATTTAGAAAACCTGGAGAAAAGTTTTGCTCCTCAGAGGTTATGGTCATCTCTTCTCTTGTTTATTCAACATTTACACTCGGAGCACTGCTCTCTATATAATTAAAAAGTATTATTTGTTTAGTTCTGTACACCATTTTAATTGTTTTTTTGG
>JADRCD010163196.1:0-10305 GCA_019843815.1 Montemys delectorum
TAAATAAATAAATAAATAAATAAATATTGGCTACTTAAATAGATAGCCCTGACCTACATAGGAAGCAGTTTAATGAATCAACACACCATAATACATTTCCAGAACTCAGCAGCTTGCCAATGTCTCCACATCTGAAGGTCATTTCTGAGGTTTCCTCTTACAAAAAGAGCGTAAACATGAGCCAGAAATACCACCTTCACAGCCAGATTTTGATTAAGATTCTGCTTAAGTAGCTGTAAGAGTTCGGGTAAGCCATTTCATGACCTTCTACTTCTGTTTCTCATCTATAAAAGGGCCAAGTGGGCTAGCTGATCTCCAGCTATGTCCCAAGATTGAGTAAAACCAACAGTTAACACCAATCAAGAAGAGAACAGTAGGCCTGGGATGCTCTTAAAAAATATCCAGGAGACCAAACACACAAAAGAACAACCCAAGAGGAGAAAAGGAAGATTAGGAGTGAAGCAGACCTCTCTCTATGAACGAACCTCCTCCCAGGTGATCATACACAGATCTATCCTTTCCCAGAAGAGAGCCAAGT
The DNA here is from genome assembly GCA_019843815.1 of Montemys delectorum. Taxonomy (NCBI): domain Eukaryota; kingdom Metazoa; phylum Chordata; class Mammalia; order Rodentia; family Muridae; genus Montemys; species Montemys delectorum. The sequence continues at coordinate 539 of JADRCD010163196.1, forward strand.
GAGTCACAGGATAGATTCTACTCAGTCATCACCCCATACCTTTCACAGCTAGAGATGACTGAGCCCCACCTACCAAGGAGACGGAGGATTAAAGTGCTTATAACCCAACCTCAGTCACACAGCTGTCTGCTTAATAATTGCTGGAGTCTTCTGTAATTTATCTCTGGGAAACATAGATGAAGTTTAAAGTACCTACTCCAATGTGACAGTCCCCAAAGCTTCAGCAACATCATCCAGTGTGTTGTGGGGTTCTCAGACACAGTATTATTCCCTATAAAATCCTAACTAAAGGTGTTACTGAATACATAGATGACATTATAGAAAGTTTAAAATCCAAAACAAATAAATAGAAAGGAAGAAAGAAAGACAAAAGAGCCAAACCCTACGTTACGGTAGGCTCTCTGTAGCTGTGCATTTATCTTACATGCCCACAGATCTTCTGCCTCAAAGTCATTATGTTCAAGAAGTTTGCCTGTGCAGGGACTCTAAGGCTGAGTAAAGTCAAGTTGCTTTGGAGTTCATAAATGTGATCGAGAGTTTAGGATATTAATTTAAAACAAGAGCCTTCCGTTTTAATGTGAGGCAGTCTCAGAATCACAAAATGCTTTCAACACCTGTATGGCATCTAATATTGAAGGCCTAGAGATGCTACTTTTAAATGTTTCACCATCAACAGCTTCCATTTAGCCAACAAGTGTCCATGCCGGGCAGACGCTGTGCAGTTTGCATGTTCTTTTAATCTTCACAACAACCCAATTCAGCAGAAACACCTCCACTCTACAGGTGAAGAAACCACAGCTCAAAGCAAATGAACAGTGTCAATGGCTGAGAAACCTAAGCTCAGTTTTCTACCCCCTCCCCAACCCAGGTCCCTGAGAAGTTCCCACCAAGTCTAGAGACTGGGCCTAGAGTCCCATCCGTCTCACTGGCTATCACACCCATATCCTTCTCTGTGGAAGGAAGCAATGGGAATGATATGGGCTGTGCATGCTGACTCTCCTCAGAGGATCAAAGCTATTCTTGAACCTGCATTGAACCCACAGGCTCCTGGGATGCAGATCCTGCCTTTGGGTTCTAGGGTGTGACACAGTATCCCTTGTCGTGGGTCTCTACTCATCTAAGGGTCTGACCAGCTACTCCCATCCGTCAGCCTCTATGGCAGTGGTTCTCAACCTTCCTAACGCTGCAACCCTTTAATACAGTTCTTCATGCTGTGGTGACCCCCCCCCCCATAAAATTATTTCATTGCTACTTCATAGCTAATATTGCTACTCTTATAAATTGTAATGTAAATATCTGATATGCAACTTCTGTGAAAGGGTCACAACCCACAGGTTGAGAAACACTGCCCTATGGCTTTTTTTTTTTTTTGAAAGGCACCAGGCCTTAGTCTCAGGAGGACCTGCAGCAGCTGTAATAGCAGAGAAGCCCTGCGTAGTGACAAGTTTTAGCAGGCCCAAGGCTGCTCACCTTAATGACAACAGAGATTCCTGGCTAAAGGCACAATTTGAAATCACTGTCCCCAGGACATTTCTTGCCCCAGTTTCCCCCCCCCTCCCTCATTATAATGTCTGCTTGGACATGTCCATCGAGGAAGCCAATCTCTGTGGTCTGATACAGACAGAATGCTAAAGGCAAAGAATGTTTTCCCTCTGTTGGCCCACAGTCACTTCTATACTAATAAGTTCAAATCCCCCATGGGTAAATGTGTGTGTTTCTTGCATAGTGTTTGAGATTTGAAATATCACCCGCTTGAGTTGACAAAAAGACCAACTCTTACTTCAGATTTACAGCTGACCAACAATTATTTTTCGGGAGAATGCAGAGGCTGGCTATGCCTGCAGAGTCAGTCCCCTCCCTGGCTGGGACTATGCCACCCACAGTAGACTTCTGCTTCACCTAGCAGGTGGGATCTGAAAATTCTGACCTTAAGATTCTTAAGTCCACAATATGCACAAACCCCAAAGTTGTTAAATAGCCGAAATGGGGGTTTTCTCCAGTTTAAAATCATTCTGGCATCTCCTTTCCCCTTGGCTGCACTTTGTTTTCTCCGGTCTGTTGGTCCTGGAAGGACCTGGGTTCAACTCAAGGCCTGAGTGGGGAGGAGGACCTTTTGTTGAGAGAATGAGTGTAGATCAAGAACGCAGCCCCACTGTGCCTGGACGACTAAGCTCCAGAAAATCTTCTCCAATCAAAAAGCTGGGTCATGTGGGAGCCAACACTGTTTAAAAGGCAGAGCCGGTTGCGTTCTCCTGGAAGAAGCACTTGGGGGAGCGGGGGGGGGGGGGGTGGGGGATGACTGTCACTTCCAAATCTTCCTTTCTAAGTCCCTCCTCAGAAGGGGCACTTTGCTCTAACTCCTCCGTGGGGCCCATCCAGCACTGGGCCAGGAGGATCCTTAAGTGTTGCGGCTCTATCAGGGAGCTGGGAGGGGGAGCTAGCACATCGACTTGGAAAAAGCCTGTTTTCACAGCTGATCTAGTCCTGAGGAACAGGTGCTATTTAAGAAGCACGTGAAAGTATCTCCTGCAAGAGAGCCCACTCTGCAGAGAAAGTGACACAGGGCAGCGAAAAGTGGCTTCCCAACTTCCATGGGGCGCCAAGAACCAGGGAGGGGACCGGACGGTCGGAGAGTTTGAGAAAGGCCTGGATCTCCCTGAAAGACTTCCCGCAACCCTATGTCCCACCACTGTCCCCGGCGCACACGTGAGGCTCAGCAAAGCGTGCCACCTGCCGGGGTCCCTGTAAACTAAGCCCGAAGTGGAGAACGGCGGAAAGTACTTAGGGGGAGGGGGAGAGTCAACTCTCCCGGGGCCGGGCCAGGGGTCTGCCCCTTCGGCTCCCCTCGCTCCCCGGAGAAGCCGAGTGCAGGGCGCGGCGGGCTGGGATCTCTCAAGTCTTGGGCCGAAGAAGTGCGAGCGGGCAGGGCAGGGCAGGGCAAGGCAAGGCAAGGCAAGGCAGGGCAGGGCAAGGCAGGGCAGGGCAGAGCAGAGCCAAGCAGAGCCGAGCCGAGCCGAGCCGGGCCGGGCCAGCCCGCGAATGGGCTCTGGGCACGCGGGACGGGCGGCAGCAGGGCGCGCCCTCGCTCTCCCTGGCGCAGCGCGGCGCCCCGGAGGGGATGGGAAGAGTCTGGGAACTCACAGCCGCTTGTCCTCCGGCTGCAACTGCCTGTGCATGGCGAGCGAGAAGCCGAAGAGGCTCCCGGGATCCCCCGATTTCCGGATCACGTTGTCCTCGCGGGTGTCCAGGTTGAAGGCTGTGCCCAGCCGGGCTAGAAGCCCCGCGGACAGGTAGAGCAGGCACAACTGGCCCGCGACCGCCATGGGCGCGCGCGGTGGGAGGGACCCGCGGAGCTGCTGCGGCCTCTGTGCGCGCGGGCTCGGGGCCGGGGCCGGGCTGCCTGGCGCGCCGCTGCGGCCACTTGGCCTCGGTCGCCCCTGCGCGCGGCCCCACCCCCGGCCGGCTCGCGCTCTCGGTCCTGCGGCTCCCCCACGCCCGCAGCTAGCAGCCGCTCAATGAGCCCGTTGTTCTCTGGAGACTCTCGGGCATTTTATCGAGTGACGGGGACTCCCCCCCCCCCCCCCCCCCCCCCCCCCCCCCCCCCCCCCCCCCCGCCCCCCCCCGCCCCGCCCCTCCCGAGGCTCCGCCCGCCACACGCACCTTCCCTGCCGGCCCCGCCCCGCAGCGGCTCGCCCGCCGCAGCCCTCCCACCTTCCCGCCACCTGCCCGGAAGCGTCCCGGAGCTCAGCAGGGCTAGCCAGGCTTCTTCCTACCCGTCTCTGAACTGCGGGCCTGGAGTGCCCGAAGCCCGCAATTCTGCGACCTGTAGGGCTGACATGCAAACACGTACTTGGCCCAACCATTCTCCAAGGGTTCAAGACGCGTCTAACTGTGCCCAGCTCTTGGAGCTGGCTTGGTGCTGCATACTTGCTGGCTCCCCAGGGACCCAGGCTTCCTAGTACACATTTAGGTATTGCTGTGCTACTTAAAAACACACTGTTGTGTGTGTGTGTGTGTGTGTGTGTGTGTGTGTGTGTGTTTCATTCAATCCTAGGAAGTGGGCTTCTCTTTGCTGATGAGATAAAAAAAATGTCAACTCAGAGTTGTTGGGAAGAGCCCCTAGGTAGGGAAGCTGAGTCCTTCTATGTTGGGCCCTGGAGCTCAGTTATTGTCCCCTTTTCTTACCCTAAATTTTCCTAGTCTAGTTAAAACTGCGTAGAGGTCCGTGTGGGTGGCTTGAAGGCTTGAGTCTCGCGGGCATAGGTGGGGCTTTGCAGGGAGGTGTTGGCTTTTGAGGCATGTTTATTTTAGGATAGAAAAATTTGTTTCAGGGACACTCAGAATTTGGCTGAGGACAAACAATGTACATTTTAGTGAACCATTTTCTTATTACCTCTGACATTTAGCTTAGTGGGTTTTTTTTTCCTTATGAATGTAGACAGTAAACCACAAAGGCAGGAGACTATGTATCAACAACCCAATTATCAGTAGAAAATATTGTTTTCTCCAGAAAAGTTGGTTGTTGCAGATGTTTCAAATTATAGTTGTTATTAGGTAGCCACTCTGCTAGATCTTGATGTGTGTCAATAAAGAAGCAATTTATTACTATAGAAAAATGTTAACATTTTGACATATTTTAATATAATTGATTTTCTTCTTAAAACCATGTATGTTGTGCATGGGGTCTTGGTTTTCAGTAACTTACTGAAGGGGCTTTGTTCTACTCTGTCTTCTATCTATGTAATAAAATCTTCTGACCAAAAGCAACCTGAGGAGAAAAAGGTTTGTTCTATCTTACATTTCCATATAATAGTCCATCACTGAAGGAACTCGGGACAAGAACCTGGAGCAGAGACCATGGATGAAGGCTGCTTACTGGTGTGCTCCCTCTGGGTTTGTTGAACCAACTCTCTTATACAAGTCAGGGCCAACTGTCCAGGGCTAGGTAACAGTCACAGTGGACTGTACACTCCTGAAGCACGATAGGGCCTTTTCTTGGAACCTAACATTCATGCATAGGAAATGGAAGCAGGGTACAGTCCCAAGGGAGACCCATCGTGCCCTTCTACATCTGTACCTAGAGAATAGCCCGAGCTGCTCAGAAAAGCTGAGTGAACATTACAGGTGGTCTTCACAGGTGGCGGCAGCTGCCAGAGTGAGTCCCCAGCAGATGCGCCACTTCCCACCAATCAGTAATCCCAAATCTAGCCCAGGATGAGGTATAATGGATCTAAATGCAGATGAGATCTTGAAGATCACATGGCTTGAACAAGCACTTCTGAAGAACGTTGAGAAACTGTTGGAAATGACCATCTAGTAAAGTAGCAAGTATCAGCAGTGTGATTTTTTAACGTGTCTTAGTCACAGCCACTTTCTTCTTTCATGTATGACACCTACTATTCCTGACAGACAGGTCCAATTGGTGATGGTTGGACATAATGAATCTCAAGGTTATTGTTACCTTCTTGATTTCAATCCTCAAGTTGATGTTTAAACATTTAATGGCAAGATGGTTCTCAGCCAGGAGCCAGTGATGTATCTGCCACGTTGCTGAAGTACTCTGAGCTGGTTAGGAAAGCTGTGCCGAACAGCCAAACCCTACACACGTTCCTGAGACCCATCAGATTCTGCTCAGCTCCAAGCCCTGTACTGCAACTGCTCCCTCTAGCTGGTCTTGCTCAAGTCCTATTAGCCAATGGTCATTCTGAACATCCCTCCTCCTAACACTAATTCTAGGCTGTGGAGGACCCGTCACTCCCTTCCTTCAACATATTTGGCAAGTGATACATGAATGGTCATCGTTACCTTCTTGATGTCAATCCTCAAGTTGACATTTAAATTACAGTAAATTAAATTTAAATATTACAAATGCACAGTGTAAATTGAACAATACTTGTAGAGATGAAACACGGTCTGAAGAAGAAGGATGAGATGCTTTTTCTGGAATATGCCCATATTGGGTAAGAAATTATCGATTGTTTGTGCCTGTCTTTACCTGTTTCCTGCCTAGGAAGCCAAACATCCCTGGTGTTGAGTCAAACTCTCAGACTCCTAACAGAATCTTTTTTAAGGATTGTCATTGCTTCCTATGGAAATCACAAGGCTGGCCTTGAACTCCATAGCCAGCTGAAGATGACCTTGAACTCCTTATCCTCTTCAGTCACCACCAAGTGCTTCAGTTACAGGTATGTCTGTGTCACTAATCCCAGTTTTTCTTTCTTTCTGTCTGTCTGTCTAGTTGGTTTGGTTTTTGGTTTTGAAGATAGGGTTTTGAAGATAGGCTATCCTGGAACTCAGCCTATAGACCTCAAACTCAGAGGTCCTGCCTCTCTGATACCATTAACCCCAAGTGCTGGGCTTGAAGGTGTGTCCTACCATCACCTGCTTTGTTCCTAGTTTTTAGTCCATTTGAGACTCAGTTATTGTTTCCATTCCATGACTGAGTTGGATATTTTACAGAAGTGTATTATAAAGTGGAGGTTCAAAGGTTGTTCTGTACCCACTGAGGATATTGCAGTCTCTGGGGCCGATGATGAAATGAACTGAGACCCTTAAAATTTATGAGGTAAAAAATAGGGGACAAGAAGCCCACAGTTTTAGTGGGAAAAGCTGAGACAGAACTCGCTGCCACTGGTTGCTAATTGATGTAGGCGTAGGAACGCCCAGCCCACTGTGAATGTTATCAACCCTAGGCAGGTCGTTCTGTGTTATATAGAGAGCTAGCTGAGAGAAGAGACAGAGACAGAAAGAGGTAAATAGGTGTATGGATGGAGGGGGTGGTGTAAGAATGTGAACTTGGTGATACAAGCTCACTGACTATCCAAGTCAGAGTGAGTCTGTGTGTGTGTGTGTGTGTGTGTGTGTGTGTGTGTGTGGTGTGTACACATCTATAGAAAACATACACATTGCAAAAAGAGGCTCTGTAAATTTAGTTACCTTGAAAAACTACTTCATTTAAATGAAGACTCAGGAGGATTCCTGTGTGTTAGAGGCCAACCTGGGCTACATAGGATAAGCCTGTCTCAACTCTTCCCCTTCTCTAAAAAGGCTTAGAAAACAAAAAGAAATATGAGAGTGTAATTATACTATCTCAGAAGAAACTTTTACATACTGGAAATCTTCACTGGAAAGGCTATGAGCAGAGATGTTCACTCAAACGAGAGTTTCAGAATTCTTAGTTTTACCCACATACTTGCCAAATAAAAATGTTATTTATCGAATATCTCACCATTAGTAGGGGAATTTTCAAATATTTTTAAAGTATTGGTCACCCATAGGGAAGGATGGAGGAGCTGTGCCATATCTAATAGTTTCTGCTTCCTGGGAACTTGAATCACTTTGCTATTGGAGAATATCCTACTTGCTGCTTTTATGCAGCATAGAAACCCTTACATGTCAGTGAAAGATTTTAACTTGGGCTTACATTTCTGGGGAATCATTCAAAGAGAGGTCGTGTGTCAGAGGTTAGCATGGTCTGTGGGTCCTTGTCTTTGCCTCACATCCTGCCTCTGCCGTATACTAGCCATGTGGCCATTTCCTCTCTTCATTTTCTCAGCTGTGCAGAGGGAATGACATGCCTCACCGGTACCTTGCTTTAGAAGGGATTGACAGAGTTGATGAAACATAGTATGTCCATATGCTGCACTAGAGTCAACCTCCACTCAGGCTCAGGCTTGCCCATGTGACAGCTTTCAGGAGATAGGCGTCCTGACCCAAATTATAGCCTTATGAATGAAAAATAGACATTGAACAGTTTCAAATGAGGCTAGTCTCAGTGATAGGAAGTTTTCCCTTCCATATTGAATTGAAATATTTTTAAGTTGTTTTATTTGTTATTTTAGATGTGAAGTTGTTTGTTTGTTAAGTTGTTTATTTATTTACTAGTTGTCATACATTGTATCTTAGTGGAACAAACATCTCTTTGGTTAAAGATAGAAGAATCCTACTGCCAGCTGTCCCTTATTTTAACACCCTGATCTATTTTAAAGTAAATTGCTCTTGAATGTTTCTAATTCATTTACAATGAGGTCATTAAAATGTTGTAGACTGCAGAGTAGTTCATGGTACCATTTTAGGGTGAGAGTCTTTTTTTTTTTTTTTCCCAAGAAAAATTTCCAAGCCAAGAAGCTACATTTGTCAGCCAGAAACAAATTTAAAGCTTAAACAAGTCACATTCAACATAACGGCAAGTTCCCAACTCTGAAATGAGATCTCCACATGGCAAACTTGGTTCTCCAGCCCAGACACTCATTATTAGAAAGAAATGTGAAGCTGTAAGTATCTCGTGTCATGCATCGAACAAGCTTTAAAAAGCTAAGAATGAGTTATTTTGAAATTAATTCACCAAAGGGAAAAATTATTTGCTACGTTAGTCAGCATCTTGTCTCCAATGACAAACTGAGCACGCAGCTTGAGGAAGGATTTATCTTGGTCCGTGGTTTGTTGGCGTCATTGTTTCTGGGCTCTGATGAAGCAGAGCGTCAAGATGCAAGGGTGTATGGGAAGCAGAGCTTTTAGACTTCATGGACCCAGAAGTGGGACAGAGAAGGGTCCAGAGCAAGAGGTAGCCCCAGGGACAAGTCCCCACGGACCCACTTCTTCTGAGTAGGCCCTGCTCCCACAGGATTCCGTCACCTCTAAATAACTCCGTCAAATTAGGAATCCATCAGTGGGTATAGCCTCACCCACTGCCCACCTTGGAGCCGTGATCAAACTACCTCTCTAGCTCTCACTTCTCTTTCCTGTTTTCTTCTGTTTTATAATTTATTTTTATTCTATGTGCATTGGTATTTCTGCCAGCACGTATGTCTGTGTGAGGGTAGCAGAAACCCTGGAACTGGAGTTACAGACAGGTATGAGCTGTTTGTGTGGGTACTGGGAATTGAACCTGGATCCTCTGGAAGAGTAGCCCTTGTGCTTAACCACTGAGCCATCTCCACAGCCCCCAGTTTTCTTTTCTTTTGAGAAAATGTTGGACTTCAGTTTATATTTATTTAAGTGTATGCTTGTGCACTGCCTGTGGAGTCTAGAAGAGAGTACCAGATCTCTGGAGAGCTGGAGTTACATGTGTGCCACCTGACGCGGGTGCTGGGACCCAAACCCCAGTCTTCCTCAAGAGCAGGAAGAGCTCTTAACCCCTGCCCTGTGGCTCCAGCCCCCTATGACTCAGGATTCTAATCTGTAAAATGTTCAGAATGCTTACCTCATCAGATTGTGAGAGAATTACATGAGATTATATAAGGGAGATGTGTACCCCAGCATCCACTCTTAAATACTCGCTTAATAAAGCAGATGCTGTGAAAACAAAGGAGCAGAAAGCATGTTAACAAAGGAGATCAGAGACTTCAGGCTGCAGGCGTTAAACACAGAGGCTGTAGGAATGAGATCACTTAGAGCCGGGTTTACCGTCTCTATATGGACAGCAGGAACCGGTCTCTGTGCTTAGAGCTTGCAAATAGCCTCTGTCAAATCACAATCACTCAGTGCCCGCCCGAGGTTGAGCAGCAACAAGCTTGTGTTTCTCTCTGATGCTGGGCAGTTTCTGTCTTGCCAGCATTTGGTGAAGCAGCAAGGCACACTGAACTTGGCACCACAGCTACACAGCTACAGAAGAGCAGACAGCCCAGGGGAGCCACCGGCTAGGAGGCCTGGCGGGAGAGAGGTGGGAGCAGAAGGACTTTTCCAAGCACCTCCTGAATCTTCCTCTTTTTACAGTTTGGTCAGGGGAAGACTTTATGTGATGCCTTGTTCACCGCCAATGGGGGGGG
>JADRCD010163199.1:0-15748 GCA_019843815.1 Montemys delectorum
TGTGGTCAATAGGGACTAGATGACATGAGACTTTAAAATCTGGGGTAAGGAGCTTGAAAGGTGGTTGGATGCTTAAGAGCATGCACTGCCTTTGTAGAAGACCCCAGTTTTGTTTCCACCACCAACACTCACATGAACATACAATGCACACACTTAATTTTTTAAATAAATAAATAAATAATAGAGTAAAATTCTGAGAGAAGTCTTTGCAGTTTGGCTTTCTAGGCTGTGATTAGAAGAGTGGATATTTAACTCTACCAAGTGATCAAAATGAATGGAAGCTTCTAGAACAATTTGAAGGGCAATTAGTCTTCCTAAACCAAGAGCAGCTGTTCTTGCCAGTGAATATTAAACAAAAGTCTTGTGACGGATCAGAATTTGCTAAAGATTCCTGTACATCAAATCTGCATTAACTTCACAGCTAATTCATGGAGGCAGATGTCTTCTCACCTCTAGATCTTCCAATTTACAAAGCATCTATGCCCAAAGCAATGACAAACTGTCTTCAACATAAGGCCATCTTACTCCAAAGACAACTCATAAGGCAGTGGAGTGACCCCCACAATACAAAGTTAGAACAAGTGGCAGTTACAAGAACAAGAGCCTCCTGCTGAGCTAGAAGCAGCACAAGGTCAAGAGAGTCAAGCCTTAGAAAAAGAAAGCACATGCATTGTTTAAATCTCTATAAGCCTCAGTTAAAAACAAATGGCAGTGAGAACCTGCTGGGGGGGGTGAGTTCTGTGCTCGAGCTCCATCTTTCCTACAGCTTTTGACTAGTGAGTCAGAAACTGCAGCATGCTTTGCCCTTGGCATCTATCCTAATAGAGAAGTCAGTGAAGCCACCTGTCTAAGGTAAAATCAGATCATGAGAAGAGATGCCAGGTCCACACTGAGGCAGTTGGGCCTAAGGGGGAGGGAGGGGTATTCTAAAAACCATGTGAACTTGAACCAAGAGCAGTGGTAGCTTTGGAACAGTTGAATATGGCTAAAAGAACAATACATGCAATGAGAAAAGTAAAAAAGCTTGAAATAGGTGTCATGGAGAAAGGGGATTTCCATTTACCCACATAACTCAAATTAGTCACCAATCACATGACTAAGGAGAACTGTAGAAACCTGTCAGGCTGGAGGCATACACAGTGGTGACAATCAAAGGACTGGTACTCTACTAGGGTTTTCACAATGCACTACTCTACACAAAGCCATGGTCATAAAAAAAAAAAAAATTAGTCTGTCTCTGTTTAACAGATGAGGAAAATGATAGTCATCGAAAGAATGCTCCCATCTCAGAAGCTGCAAAAATATCAAAAAAAAAAAAAGAATTAATATTCTTGGCTTACAGAAATGCACAGCACCATTAAGGAAAAGGCTACTCACTGTGGGACTCTGGGTCTTCTTAGGCCATGAGGGGATGCTTTCTAAGATCCCCTGTGGCTATCTGGATCCTTTCTCTCAAGGCAGCAGCAGCTGAACCCAAAGTGCAAGGTCTTTTCAGGACCATGGAGAGCAGCTTCAGGAGCCACTGCCCCCAGGGCCAGCCACTGTGGAGGAAACCAGGAGCTGTGTAAATCTTCCTTTAAATAAGACATCAACCAAGACAGCAGGGCGGGGAGAAGGGATACCAGGAGAAGAGAGAGAAATTGTCCATCACTGAGGTTTTTCTTGAACTGCAGTTCAGTGATATGCTGAGTGAGACAGAGTGAACTAAATAAAGGGAATAAATTGCTGCAGCAATGTGTCCCCGACATCATAATACAGATGCTGTAATCATACAAGGCTAATAGTCTGAGTCACTTCATAGACATTGAGAGCAAAAAAATTGATGGCACAAGCCTTGTGGCTGCACACACACACACACACACACACACACACACACATAAAACAATAAATTAAACTTGCTGACCACAGCCTAGAGACAAGGGGTGACAGTGAAATTATGTAACTGCTGGTTTATTTCTTGAATCATATGGGCTTCTCTTTTTCTTCTTCAGGATAGTTGCACTATGACCTTGTATTTCTCCTTATCACATTGAAAGGAGCAACTGCCTGATTTATACTACAGTGTAAGTGGCTGCTACAACTCAAGACTTACAGGAAAATAAGCAACCAAAGAATTACATCACCAATTTAAGCTCTGTGAAACAAAGAAGTTTTCTTTGTTGTTCAAAGCACATATAGTAGTAACTAATATGAAATATGTCTCTGTGCTGGTTTCATTTTGTTGGTGTGTCCATTTTTGTTGGTTTCATTTTTGTTGACCTCCCCTAACCCTGCCCCCCCCAAAAAATCTTAGGAGAGAAAAGGGGTTTTAATTACAGATAAAAGTCTATCATTATAGGAAAGTCAAGACAAGAACTTCAAAAAGCAGTCACATCATAGCAATAGTCAGGAGCAAAGACAAAGAGGTGTATACATGCTTCTTGCTTACTTGTACTCAGCTCAATTTCTCGATTCTTACACAATTCAGGACCTCATGCATAGGGAATGGAGCCTCCCCTAGTGGTCTCAATCTTCCTACATGAATTAATTATGACAATATCCTACTGACATGTGCACAGGCCAATCTAATATATATAACTCCTCACTGGGACTCTTTCCAGATGATTCTAGGTTGTGTCAAGTTAACAATTAAAGCTAACCTCCACCATGACCAATAACAATGACAAGTATGGATTAACATTAAATGAGCTTATCATATGAGAAGTATCCCATGTGAATATTCTTTCAACCTTCATAATAGCACAATGCAACATGTAGTACTATTATTCTAATTTTTATACACAAACCAACTTGGGACATAGGTTGGTCTATGTTGCTATGAAGGTTAAAACTCAAAAATACAGGAAATTTGAAAGAGAACTCATTTTCTTAACTGGGATGGTTCTTTTTTTTTTCTTTTGGTCTTTTTGAGGCAGGGTTTCTCTGTGTAGCCCTGGCTGTCCTGGAACTCACTCTGTAGACCAGGCTGGCCTCAAACTCAGAAATCCTCCTGCCTCTGCCTCCCAAGCACTGGGATTAAAGGCATGTGCCACCACTGCCCAGCATCTTTATATGTCACCTTGACTGGGCCTTGAGTTGCCCAGATAAAGTATTATTGCCCAGTGTGCCTGTGAGGATGCTTTCAAACCAGATTAGCTCTGAGCTGGGGATACACTAAAGTAGACTCCTTCCCAATATGTGGGAACCAACCTACTGAGGGTTTGGATTAAACACAGGCCAAAAGGAGGAAGTGGGCATCTTATTTTCTGACTCATGGCTTGGACAGGAACAACATAGCTCCTCTGTCCCTGCCCTTAAATTGAGAGCCATGTCAGCAACTTCCTTGGCCTCAGTACTCAGGCACAGGCAAAATGGCAACACTAGCTTTCTTGGCTCTTCAGCTTTCAGAGCATGAAACATTTTAGCCTCCTGAATCATGTCCACTAAAAAGACTTGCTTATACAAGATCAAGGCAGCCAAGTTCTACACATGGAGATGGAGGAACTCTGGCAATTTATGACTACTGGGGGAGGCAGAGTAGGTTTTCTTTAAGGATACAGTTTCTGTGCAACTACCCACACTCCAGAAGAAGTTCCTACACCCAAACATGTACAGGCAGGACTTAGTGGACTCAGTGGGTTAAACAAAAGGATAATATGAAGTTAGAAGGGAAATGTAGGGAAGGAGGAAACAGGAGGAATCAGAGGGAGGGAAATGGGGATGGATTTGATCAAAACACATAGGTATGCATCAAATTCTCTCAAACAATGAAAAGCCCTAACTCACCATTGAACCATGTAATCCACTAATCATCTAACTACACTGCTAAGAGAGATGGATGGAGAGATGCACAGAAAAAGCCAGAATGAGAGAGTAATGCCCACATAAGAGCAGAAAGGCTTGACAGATTGTTGAAATGTCCATCAGCAAGTAAGAGTTAAGGACTGAAGAAGCTAATGTTGCCATTCTACCCAGCATAGTGGCACTGCAGTGAGCCTTGGGGATGCAGGCATGGCAGGAGCTGATGTCCCTGTGCTCACTCCAGCAAAGAGCAAGGGCAAGTAAGAAGACAAGCTGGACAGATGGTTTCATGAGTGACCAGGAAGCAGTAGGACCACAGGACAGATGCTGTGGGCGTTCAGAAAAGGATCATGCTTGAGTTAGGAGTGGGAATGCTACTGGTGGCATGTGTTGTTTTCCTGGATTCTGAGACCCCCACATCTGCTATACACAGTTGAAAAGGTGAAGAACATTATCAGGTGTCTGTGCAAAGGTTGGGAGGTATGTTGACATTTTAGAGATCTGGTAGTATATCCTAATATGTTCCTCGGCATGTGGATTCAGGAAGTATTCAGAAACTTAACAGGTGTCACAATTTGTTCCTGTCTCTATGGATGTGGAGACTTTTTCTTGCTTTCCCTTGAGTTCTATCCTACAACCGTACACTGAGAATAGTAAGATTCAGGGCCCTCAAAAACAAACTGAGGTAAATCTGCAATATTGTCCTTCTTAGGCTTGGGTAGTGAGAGATGACCAAGCATAGTCAACACCAAGCTCTTGCTCATTGAAGATTTCTGGAATTGTGTATTGAAAGCAGTGAGTCTTAAGCAAGAATATATTGTGACATACCCTATTTGGTGGAAATAAATTTCCCCTTATCTAGACAGATAGGTAGAATTGCTGGCTGGGTCTAGCTAAATACATAGATACAAGGCATCAGCTGGTGACCAAAAATATGGACTACCTCAGTCTAAAGCCTTGAAATGGAGCAGCTGCTCTCCTCTCCTATCCAGGCTCTCCGGCTCTCCTCACTTTCTCTAATCCAATGAGTTAGTAAGCTTATTTCTATTTTTCATTGCAGAGCCAAGGAAAATTAAAATCAAAAATATTACTTACTGAAGCAGCCCTGGTAATCCCCAGGAGAGATGGCAGCATCATAAAAAGAGAAAGTAAGCAAGTAGACTGTAAAAGGAGATGCATGATGTCTGTGTGTGTGTGTTGGTATATCCCTGTCTCTCTTCAGCTCATTTACTGGAGGCCATGAAGACTCTGGCCATGAAATATTGGGGTGACCTGGCTGCTGGCTACATGAGCCAGCCCTTCAACACAGCAGAACACACAGAACTGGGGCATGAAACAATTGAGGATCTTGGAGAACCAAGCTGGCTCTCAGGTAAACTGCAGCATGTTTTCTTCACTTGATCTCCCTCATTTTTGTACAAAGTGACCCGTCTTTAAAAGCAAAGAAACAAATTACCTAAGGACTCTTCTTGTATGAACTCAACCATTAACTACTTGGATGACATTTAGCTAGGTCTCCAAGAGCAGAGTGGCCCCCAGAGCTGCTCAGGAAACCTGCTGTGCCCACCATTATGGGACCCCTGAGAGTGACAGCAGAGTTGACCCTGAAGAGCCTTAGCCCTGTGTGTGTGCGTGTGTGTGTGTGTGTGTGTGTGTGTGTGTGTGTGTGTGTGTGTTGATAGGGGGGCATGAAGCCTTTGTCATTCAGTCCTTCTTTTTTCTCATTCATGATAGAGCAAACAAATGCTTTCTGTCTTGCCAGACACTAGGCACCAGATCCTGTAGCCTGCTGATGTACCTAAGTTCCACCTGTAGACAGATTACACCATAAAAAGAGACAGTCTGATCACACAGGACTTGACCACCTTTGATGACTGGAAAGTTTCCCAACTGCCTGATAAATCTGAATTTCTGGGAGAAATACTGCACATAAATGAGTACTATGTAAAGTGATTCTTAAAATTACTATGCAGAGCCTTTTAAGTGGCAAATGGCTGGAGGAAGACTTTTTTATTTAAATCACTCCATGCTTCTGATGCACTCAGCTCATTTCAATCTGACGTAGGAAATATTCAAAATCAATAAGTTACAAACTCAATGAGGGTCTGGGAGTGGTCGGCTCCGTGGATAATGCAGTTGCCATGCCACTGGGAAGACCAAGAGTTTGAATTCCTAGAACCCATATGAAGCTGGGCAAGTGTGGCAACTGCCTGTGATCCCAGCACCTATGAGGCAGAGTTATGGGATCCCTGGGCAAGAAATCTGGCTAGCTAGAGTATATAAGCTCCACATCTGGATGCATGTTAAATGGCTAAGAGACTAAACACTGTGGATTGTGAGAGGGCAGAGGAGCTGCAGACAGGAACATGCACATATAAAACAAGACTCACTAGAAAGTGGCCTAGATTATGGCAGGAAACATCTCTATAAGTTCTTTCCAAACCAATTTGGAAAGCCAGAAGGGTTTGTAGCCCCTTAGGACGAACAACAATATGAACTAACTAGTACCCTCAGCGCTCCCAGGGACTCAACCACCAACCAAGGAGTACACATTGTGGGACTGATTGCTCTGGCAGCTTGTGTATAGTAGAGGATTACAAAGCTGCTCATCAATGGGAGGAGAGGCCCTTGGCCCTGTGAAGGTTCTGTGCCCCAGTGTAGGGGAATGCTAGGGCCAATAAGTGGGAGAGGGTGGGGTAGCAATCAGGGGATGGGGGAGGCAACAGGGGTTTGTTCTTGTTGGTTTTTGGGTATTTTTTTCTTTCTTTTCTTTTTGGAGGGGAACTGGGAAAGGAGAAATCATATGACATGTAAATAAAGACAATATCTAATTTAAGAAAAAAAAAAAAAAAAAACAAGGCTCACAGTAAGTCACAGCATCAGCATGGCGGTACCAAACCCTTCCAGACAGAGAAGTATTTGCTTGTTCCTTTGGGTGGCTGGAGTTTTAATCCAAGATCTTAGGCATGACAGGCAAGTGCACTTCCACTGACCTAAATCCCCATCTTCATATTCGATTGTAGTCCTGCCTGAGGAGAAGCTACAAGGTGACAGAGGCTTAACACACAAACAAGCTCTACTTGTGTCCTGCAGAGGTAGGCAGTTATTGGTGCTGAGTTGGAGAGGATATTAAATGTGTCTGAGGAGCAAACATGGTCCATATAGGCTTCAGGAGGGCCAAAAAGCAGAAATACAGCAGGAAACAAAATAGCAAGGGAACTCTGGACATTACAGTAATACAAGCAACTAAGGTCTGTGGGGAACAACCACAATGAGACTCACATGGGCAAGGCTTCACACCTGAGCTTCTGCTTGTGTGGGTCCCGCACCTGTGGGCTCTTCCTCTAGCTGGATGGAAGGGTACCAACAGAAGCTGCAAAGGTCACATCATGTTGAGTCACAGGAAACTTTCCCTCCAATTTGTATCTACCTATGCCTCCGTGACATTATCAACGCATCTGGCTCTTGCAGTGTTGGGTAGTGGATTGCTGAAGGTTTTGCTTACAACCTTAGAGCAGAAACCACACTCCCTGGGTTGAGTCCCAGTCTGCTTCCCGCTGGCCCTGTTTAAGCTTGTCTAAGCTGTTAACCTCTCACATGTCTTCTAGGTTAAAGTAATAACTCATATCTACCTCAAGATGTTGCTCAGAGAAGAGCATTCATCTTTTATATTATTTAAAACACTCTGACCCATACCTGAAAAATAACAAGAACTCAGTAAAAACCTAGGTCCTGGAGAGTGGAGGACTTCAGTTCTCAAAGATTGTGTTTCACCAAGGGCTATGCTAGAACTTGTATGCTAGAACTTCTATTAATAGGCTTGTAAAATAAATAACATTAAACCAGGTTTTCATTTGAAACCATTGAAGTTTGTGAAGATGAAGAAATGTGACGTTTCTTTTCTTTATCTGTGGAATAGGATTAGTGATTCTTAAAGTTGCTGCAAATCCAATGAAAGCAAGTAATTTAGTAGAAGAAATGGGATAAAGGATAGTGCTCTCGGTGGTCTGCAGGTAGGTGTGGTTTGGATGTCTCACATCCAAGGGAACGTCAGACCCTGTAGGTGTGGTGAGTGGAAACATCCCTTGACTTCATGGAGCCCTGGGTCCAGTGAGGTGTTGCACTGTCTGGAGAACTTAGATTCCTCATGTTGCTGTCAGCACTCCCCCATCCAATGGCACAGTGTCGGCTATAGGGTAACTGTTCCATGTGGGGCTCTCACTCTAAATCTGGCTCTGGATCCAAGTGGCCTTTGTGCTACTTACTATTAGACTTGAGAGTCATAGGGTAAGAAAAGTAGGAAGACATCTTATGGGTCTACTCATATGCCTTGACTCATATCAAAGTGAAGATCTCAGAAAAACAACATCAAAATTGAGTGGAAAAGAATAGGTCTTATTCATTGAATAAGAGATAGATTTCTGAGAAAGGAAAAACAGAATGAAGGCTTAAACGGAGATGAATGGATTCACAAGGAAGGTGTTCAATAAAGGTGAAATATATTGAACAAGGTTTTAGGATTTTGCACTTGTCGCAGCATTTAGAAATGAGTGTGGTTGGGTGAAATGCAGAGCTCAGTAAGGATGTTATCATCACGAGAGATTAGAAGAAGTGCTTGCATGTCTTGGGTAAGGGCATTTGTTTTTAGGTAGACCGGATGATCCCAGTGGCATCTGCATAAAAATATATAATCAAAAAGATATTATATCTGCACTTTAAACAGTTATAGTGAATACAATTAGCATAATGGTTTTGAAGCTATCATTTACCCCATTGTGCATTAGACATATATCTTTGTAGCAGTTCTAAAAGTAAAGATATCATGGTTAAAGTCATGGCATTTTGTTACATCTATGTAGGATCGTACGCTAAGCAGTTTGTTTCTGGGGTTTACTCACCTAGGATGACCTGGGTTTGATCTCTGGCAACCACTTAAAGTGAAAAGAAAAAGGAAAAGAAAAGAAAAGAAAAGAAAAGAAAAGAAAAGGAAAGGAAAGGAAAGGAAAGGAAAGGAAAGGAAAGGAAAGGAAAGGAAAAAGAAAGGAGCTTATTTACTGATTCTCTCCTGGTCTTCATAACACATGCATGTAATGAATAAATAAATACAGATTTTTTTTTGTTTCTGTTGTCCTTTGCTCACTTATCTTTTGACTTGCATTATTCATATCTCTTGAAGACATTTCAAACGATACGTCAAATGAGGTAGGGTATAAACAAACCACTAAAATCTTTATTGTGGCCTGAGGATTTCCACACAGCAACAGTGTGCCTGGCCTACAGAAGAGCAAGTGCCCTTGCACAGCTCAGTCACCATGTCCTGTCTGTTATAGCTTATGGGTGGGAACTCTACAGATCCACATTCAGCCTGCCATTGAGCATGTGCTGGAAATAGTAAAAGAAAAGAGAGAAACCAGAAAGAATCATAGGACCAGGTAGGAGGCCAATAAATGTTCTGATAGAATCAGAATCAAAACCTCCCCTGACTGTGAGGCAGCCAGAAGAGCTAAAGCAATGGCTCACATAGCAGTCTCCAGGAACTGGCCAGTCTGGCCCAGATGCTCTTCCTCTGGGCTCTGTCACGCCTCTTATTACTAGACATGACACCATTACTACATCTGTTTACCCATCTGATTACCTTTCTCTCCTTGTAGTTAGGAATCCCTAGGAAACACCTAAAAGGCATCTTATTTCACTTGAAGACTTTATACATAGAGGAAGGCTCAGGAATCAGCATGCTCAGCCAGCAGTGCATGTCATCAGATAACAGTGAGAAATTTTAGCCATTCTCTCTGAAATTAACCAAAATGACTTGTATCCTCATAAGTCTAGCTCCCAGCGTGGGGCTACCTCATAGCTCATAGATGCATTCTTCAAATAAGCAAACTAAGATGCTAAAGATGAGATTATTTACCCTAAATCACTTAGTCAGTGACATAAGAAGACAAGATTAAAACGTGGGTCTGGCTGATTGCAAAGGTAGGTTCTTACCACAGTCATGAGGAGATGATAAAGTCCCTTTCAATGGTGAGCTTGTGTGCTTCTGAGACTTCAGGGAAGTGAGCAGTGAACAACTACAGTGTGAGGATGTACTAAAACTCCTGGTCATATCTGATTTTTTAATTTTTTTTATTTATTATTCTATGTATGTGTATGATGTGTATATTCATATGTACATGTACATGGGTATGCATGATGTGTTTTGAATGTAGAGATCAGAGAACAACTTTGTAAAGACTATTGTTTCTTTCTACCTTTATGTGGACTCTGGAGACCAAAGTAAGATTTCCTGGCTTGCCAGCAAGAGATTTTTATCTTTTGAATCGTCTCTCTAGTTCTGTTCATATCTATCATAATATATGGTTTCTTACTTTTATTTTTCATCAATTTTTGGCATACAAATGTAAGTCCAGAGAGGCATGTATGCAATGAAGAAATAAAAGCAGTTACTCCCCATCATATGTTGTAAACATCTCAAGTTGAAAATGTATATAATATCCTGGCAGTGATGGTGCATGCCTTTACTCCCAGCACTTGGGAGGCAGAGTCAGGAGGATCTCTGAGTTCAAAGCCAGTCTGGTCTACAGAGCAAGCTTCAGGATAGCCAGGGCTACACAGAAAAACCCTATCTTGAAAAAAAACAAAATAGGAGAGAGAGAGAGAGAGAGAGAGAGAGAGAGAGAGAGAGAATGCCATGCACCTAATCTGCAAGCATCAGTTTCCCCTCACATTACTTTGTAGGGTACTGGTTGTCTACCATTGTGACTGAGTGGCTGTAGAAGCCATATGTCATTGTTAGTGCCCATCATTAATGGAGAGTACCATGCCACAAATGACTACCAGAGGAAAAGGCCAAAATTCCAAATTGTAAGGACAATTTTTGCTGCATCATCAAAAAGTTGAAAAAATCCTCTTGTACTGGTTTGCTTTTCTATTGTTGTGGTAAACACCAGAGCCAAAAGCAACACGAGGATGAAAGGGTTTATTTCAGGTTACAGCTGTCAGCTTATACTCCAGCACCAAGAAGAGTCTAAGCAGAAATGCAAGACAAGAACCTGGGACCAGGAGCTAAAGCATAGACTGTAGAGGAGTATTGCTTACTGGTTTGCTTCCAAGAGCTTACATAGATAGCCTGTTTTATAATACAACCCAGGACGACCTGCCAAGAGGTAGCACCACCCCACACCAGTCATTAATCAGGAAAATTCTCTGCAGACTTGCTTTCAGGTAATCGGATGGAAATATTTTCTCAACTGAGGTTTCTCTTCCCAAAGAACTCTAACTTGTGTCAAGTTGACAACATGACACATTTGCTGAATTGTTTTAATTAAAGAATGTCTATATACATAATGGATAAGTAGGTATACGTGCATAGAAGCTTTCTTTAAACACTTGATAATATAGACACGCATTCAAACCCTTGGAGTTTACTGGTTTAGACATCCTTTTCCTGTGATACCGAAGGAACACTGGAGTGACTAATTCCAGGGACCTTGAAAGATGTTGTATGTGGCAATTTACATGGCTGTGGAGTCTTCTCATGGACCAGAGAAAGAGATGAATGAGCTTAATTACTGCAGGAGGATTAAGCATCTGCTTGGAATGTCCAAAGGCTGTGACTTTGTCTTACTACTTACCCAAGATAGTTATCTTGGGTATGGCTGTGGACTTTCTAGGACTGCTTTTGCCTGCCACAGACTTGGGTGTCTGTCTAGCCAAATTCCTGGAGGCAGGTGAGCATCCCTACGGAGGAGAGAGGCACATGCTCTCCTGGGCTCAAAGATGCAACAAAGGCCGGTTCTTTTCTGCCTTACATTCCACATCAGTCATAGGTCAACCACGTGGAGCTGCAAGAAGACCCTCATATAGAACTGAATTTTGCTGCTTAGGATGGGTTAGATTTAGTCCTACAAGTGACTTTCCTACTGAGTCCATGTATTGTAGAAAGTTGGGCAAGTGAGTCTTGCTCAAAAGGAAGAAGTATTCTGTGATGTTTTCCAGGGATCTGGGCACAATGTAGAAACCCAGTTGTTGGGAATAAGTGTTTGGAAAGCACTATCAGGAATCAGGGGTATGCTCCAGTACACCTAGATTCTTGGCCTCTTCCCCAAAGTTCTGAAATCAGGGCTAGTATAGACCTACAAGAGCGAGACAACTTTATTTAGATTGAGGCAATAACATGAATTAGAAAAATATAAACTGTCAAGATTGGCAGTGGGCCACATGAATGAGGTACATGGAGACTCGGATTATTGTTTGGAGTGTCTTCTAATAGGGTTCAACTCAGGAACTAGTTTGGCTACTAAAGAATGGGTGTAGTGAGGGGTTCTGTTATGACTGACAGGTTTGGTCATATAATCCTTCTGCTGTGTATATCTCTTCCTGTAATGCAAATGCTGGGTTTTCCTTTCTATTTTTTGTGCCCAGGTGCATTGGGAATATATTTGAAGCTAAATAAAGGTTGATTGTTATTAGGAGAAGAGAAACTTACTCCATTATCCAGCGAGGGAGTGGATATGACGGTTAGGAGGAGGGGTGGGGAAACACAAGGTTGCTAGGCACACTGCTTAGAGAGGAATATGTGTGCATACCATATGTACATGGAAGAATTGGAATTCTGAGTACATTATTAGAAAAAGGTAGGTATGCACAACCCAAACCAAGGTGGGTTTCTGTTATTAAACTTTATACTACGTGCACCTGCCTTGTTACAGCTTTGAGAGAGCTGCTCAGGGAAGATATCAGGAACATCCTTAAGACTGCAATGTATGCAGTTCTGCTTAGGGTCAGAAATGGACTAAACCTCAACCCATATGCATCCTGTTTGCAAGCTGATGTCTTTCTGTAGACTGATGTAAGAAAATAACATGAGTTTCCTCATATGTCTTCCCAGAAGGCGGTCTTCTTCCTAATTGATCCTAAAGATGGGAGCCTTTTCTAATGTTCGCAAAGAGTTACTCCAGGCCACAAGTAGATGTCTCATTCTCTATATTGTAATGCTGCATTATACTTCAAACATGGTCAGAAAGTCTACAGACAGGCTTTTCTGGGAGGACAGGGTCACATGAGAAAGTCTACGGTGCTTTAAGCTCTGGTAGATACAAGCAGTTTTCAAGGTTTACAGCAGAACAGAGATTATGGGTAAGAATCATAACACAGTTGCAAGATCACAGAAGTTCTAGGGAAGACACTAAAGTGTGGGCTTTTAAACTGGTGGCTCTGAGTTTTAGAGGGCTTGCTGCTCCTTCAGAGAATCTGAGTTAAGTTTCTGGCACCTATGTCCAGCAGATCACAACCATCTGCAACTCAAGCTCCAGGGGATTGGGCACCTTCTGGCCTCCAAGAGCATCTGCACACACATGGCATAATTTGCACAGACATATACATGTAAATAAAAGTAAGCCTTCTGTTTAAAACTAAATGGTAGGTTTGCAACAAATTTATTTCTATCAGGGAAGAAGAAAGAAGCCACGAGACTTCCATGATGGTGGAGAAATATTTGTCTTACTCACTGGGTATTGCTGAGACCTAAATTATCTACTAGTATAGAAGCTCAGAACAGAAAATATCTCACACAGGCACAGTGCTGCCCAGAGGGAAGTTGGTACCTTTGGGTTCTGGACCCAGATGCCTTGAGTTCACATTCTGACTCTGTCACTTGTAAGATCTATAACCTTGAGTGAAAAAGAAACTATTCCAAACATGTGTTAGGGAATCATCTGTACTGTGAGACAACTAGTGGGGAAAATTCAGTACATAAGCTTAGTACACAATAAGCGGTCTACACTAGCTACACTTATTGCTATTATTTTCTTCTTTATGATCTCACTTAATTCAAACCATGGAGATGAACAAGGGAGGATGTAGCTCTCCAGTTCAGAGTTCAGAAAGCTGTAGGTTAGAGATTTAGAGGTGAAAATGGAATCGTGGAATTTGGTTTTCTTGAATCTAAGGCATGGTATTAAAAGAGGTATTTATTTCAACCTTTGACCAGTATGTATGGCACTGAAAAAAAAATGGCACAAAAATCATCCCTTCTTGCAAACATTGCAGTAAAAACATGGCAGCAGTCAGAGAGGTTATTATATTTTTATTACTACCCAACAAAATTGATTTACTTGGGAATATTGGCTATCCTGAGATTGATCACAAAATGTTCATGAGAAACATGAGTGATATCTGAAATTGGGGTTGCTCCAGGTCTTGAAAGAGAGGTCTGAGGATCAAAGGCTGCAAAGGAAAGAGGAGACCTAACTGGGTCTGGTTCAGAAAGCTGTTCATTTGATCTCCCTTTCCAGCAGGGGAACTCCCTGACCATTTAAATGTAATATCTTCTGTATGCCAGGCATTGTGCTGATAGCCGTCCGCCGAATCTCACAACAGCTCTGTGAAATGGGTTGTTTGGAGTTTTTTTCTAGGGCAAGGAAATTAACAACTAGAGAAATTTCTGACAAGAACTGGATAAGGACTTCATACTTAGGTAGATTAGCGAGGTTAATCACAGGGGCTCCTAAGTCCGACTGCTAATATTTGAATATTGATTCAACACTTTAATGCCTCTGTGGCCAAGAACAACAATGTAATGTCTCTGTATCTCCCTTTCCTACGTGTAAAGTGAGAGATGATGATGACAATAGGAACTTCATCTGGTTGTTGTGGGCACTAATTACATTTCTTCACGTATCTTTGCAGCAAAGGGGACTCCTGTCCACTAACAGAAGACACAGTGACTATTATTAGTAAGCAATGGACAAGTATTATCCTGCATACTAGTATAATCACTGCTTTCTTTTTTTTTTTTTTTTAGATATTTTCCTTATTTACGTGTAAATTTCTCCTTTCCCAGTTTCCCCTCCAAAAAACAAACAAACAAACAAACAATCAAAAACAACAAGAACAAACCCCTGTTGCCTCCCCCCTCCCCATGCCTGCCACCCCACCCTCTCCCACTTATTGGCCCTGGCATTCCCCTACACTGGGGCACAAAACCTTCACAAGGCCAAGGTCTTCTCCTCCTTTTGATGATCGAATTTGCAATCCTCTACTATACACATGCTGCCAGAACAATCGGTCCCACCATGTATAGTCCTTGGTTGGTGGTTGGGTCCCTGGGAGCTCTGAGGGTACTAGTTAGTTCATATTGTTGTTCGTACTAAGGGGCTGCAAACCCTTCAACTCCATAGATTCTTTCTCAAACTCCTTCATAGGGGACTATGTACTCAGTTCAATGAATGGCTGTGAGCCTCTACATCTGTATTAGTCAGGTATTGTCAGAGCCTCTCAGGAGATAGCTATATTTAGGCTGGCTTGTCCTTCCTTCAGTCTCTGCTCCATAGTTAATCCCTGCAACTCGTTCCGTGGGTATTTGGTTCCCTCTTTTAAGAAGGAATGAAATGTCCACCTTTTGGTCTTCCTTCTTCTTAAGTTTCTTGTGCATTGTGGGTTGTTCTTCCTGTATTCCAAACTTCTGGGCTAATAACCACTTATCAAAGAATGCATACCATGTGTTTTCTTTTGTGATTGGATTACCTCACTCAGGATGATACTCTCCAGATCCATCCATTTTCCTAAGAATTTCATAAATTCATTGTTTGTAATAGCTGAGTAGTACTCTATTGTGTAGATGTACCACAGTTTCTGTATCATTTCCTCTGTTGAGGGACATCTGGGTTGTGGGTTGTTTCCAGTTTCTGGCTATTATAAATAAGGCTGCTATGAACATGGTGGAGCATGTGTCCTTATTACATGTCAGAGCATCTTCTGGGTATATGCCCAGGAGTGGTATAGCTGGGTCCTCCCGTAGAACTATGTCCAATTTCCGGAGGAACCGCCACACTGATTTCTAGAGTGGTTGCACCAATTTGCAATCCCACCAGCAATGAAGTAGTGTTCCTCTTTCTCCACAACCTCTCCAGCATCTGCTATCACCTGAGTCTTTTATCCTAGCCAATCTGACTGGTGTGAGGTGGAA
>JADRCD010163208.1:0-14987 GCA_019843815.1 Montemys delectorum
ATGGAGCTGGAGGGTTTGCAGCCCCTTAGGACGAACAACAATATGAGCTAACTAGTACCCTCAGAGCTCCCAGGGACCCAACCGCCAACCAAGGACTATACAGGGTGGGACTGATTGTTTTGGCAGCATGTGTATAGTAGAGGATTGCAAAGCTGATCATCAATAGGAGGAGAGGTCCTCGGCCCTGTGAAGGTTCTGTGCCCCAGTGTAGGAGAATGCCAGGGCCAATAAGTGGGAGAGGGTGGGGTGGCAGGCATGGGGATGGGGGAGGCAACAGGAGTTTGTTCTTGTTGTTTTTGTTTGTTTGTTTGTTTGTTTGTTTGTTTGTTTTTTGGAGGGGAAACTGGGAAAGGAGAAATTTACATGTAAATAAAGAAAATACCTATTAAAAAAAAAGTCAGTTGGCTTTAGGCTTGTTGTTGTCTTTCTGTGTGCAGCTTTTCACTTAGGATGTATAATGAGCAGAAAGCAGAAAGACAGCAGAGCTCTGTGATCTCTGTAGGAGGAAGACAGGGAATTAGGACTCCTGGGCTGCAACTTCAAATCAGAAAAAGAGAACAGAAATGCTGACCTGAGAAGGGGAGCTGTTTGTTTCCTGCAGGAAGATCTAGCCAACTGCTAGGTAAAAAGGAGCCACTGACAACAGTTTTATTCCCAGAGAAAGAGAATCAGAGGTGAGGAGAGAGACTTCAGAATACAAATGAAGAAGTGTAGAACCAAGAGAGCAAACCTGACAAGGCACAAAGAAGTTGCAGAACTGTTGTTACCTGCACAATATCTGTAGAAGGGTAAGCTAGGCAAAATTCTAGAATAGATGAGAAAGATATTCCCCCAATCCAGCCCTTACTAAGAAGCTGCTGGCACCTGATAGCTGCTGGATAAAGTAGAGTCACTCTTCTCTGAGAATGTGGCTTTAGTAGGATTTGTATGATGCAGTGAACAATAGATGCACAGTGGTGACTTGACTTAGTTGGTAGTAAATAATTTTTAAGTGAAATTTAAAAATACCTGAATTTGGTAGTGAAACAAGCTGAGGTGAATATGAGAGAATTGGGAGGGGAAATGGGTCATGCATCACTATATGTAAGTGAAATTTCAAGAATAAAGAAATTTTGACAAAGGTTTTGATAATAGCTGTCCTAGTTAAAATGTCTAATGCTGCAACAAAACACCATAACCTAAAAACAAGTAGGGAGAAAGGGGTTTATTTGGCTTACTCTTTCACATTACTGTTCATCACCAAGGCAAAGTCAGGACAGGAACACAAACCAGACAGGAACCTAGAGGCAGGAGCTGATCCAGAGGCTGTGAAGGGATGCTGCTTACTGGCCTCCTTCCTATGTTTTGATCAGTTTGCTTTCTTCCCAGGACCACCAAGCCAGGATGGTACCAGCCACAATGGGCTAGACCCTCCCCCATCAATCACTAATTGAAAAAATGCCTTATAGCCAGATCATATGGGCACATTTTCTCAGTTGAAGTTCTCTCCTTTGAGATAATGCTAGTTTATATGACAAGTAGACATAAAACCAGCCAGCACAATGTCCCAAACACCAAAGTAAGTGACCTTCTTTTCTGTCCACTAAGGAATTATCTAGAATGACTAAAAGTTTAAGACATGTTCAAAGGCCTGGCAGTGGTGGGACATGCCTTTAATCCCAGCACTTGGGAGGAAGGATTTCTGAGTTCGAGGCCAGTCTGGTCTACAGGACAGCCAGGGCTACACAGAGAAACCTTGTCTCAAAAAACCAAAAAACAAAGACGATGAAGAAGAAATATTCAAAGAAGTCAGTTTCTCTAAGGACTGTATCCCCATGTATTTGCTGGATGACAAGACCAAAGAAGACACTAGATGCTAAATGAATAAACAAATACCTGAGGGAAATTTATTCTCTATCCTTCAGGAACTTGCTTTATAACCTTCATTTGTAATTATGTCCTTGTGTTTGTATGTGGATGTGGTAGGGTGTACACTTGAGTGTAGGTGGCTACACAAGCCAGATATTAGGTTACTTGGAATTACAGACTGTTGGAAGACACACAATATGGGTATTGTAAATAACACACAGATCTTCAGCAGGAGCTTTTGTTGATTTAACCAATGTACAATCATCCCCATCCCAAGAGCTTTTAAAGTCTTTTAATTTTTGATATTATTCCATAGTTACCACGTTTCTCCCTTCCTTTTTCTCCCTCTAAACCTTGGCATATGTCCCTCTCAATTCTTCAAATCAATGGTCTCTTTCTTCACTTATTGTTATTGCATATGTGTGTTATATATGTATGTTTGCATGTATATGTATATACATATATATATATATATATATATATATACACCTATGGTCTTTAATGCAATATAATTATAAATAACACAACAGAAATCTTGTTACATGTAAGATAAGAAAAGGTAATACAAGTCTAACCATACAGTAAAGAAAGTCATTGAGAAAATGACCTTGAATACAAACTGAATGGAATGAATGAGATTTCACCTTCAGAATTTTAAGGCTCACACTTGATAATTTATATGTATCAAATAACTGTAGTGTTCTTTGTAAGATTCCTGACCCTCACTCAACCAAAAACCTCTGTGAAGTGGTATACAAATCACATTGCCCTTCTATGTGGAGACTGATGCTGCTTTATGGCAATAAAATAAACTTTATCAGAACTATAAAGTCTCCACATTTTGTAGTAGCTGCAGTTTTTTCTAAAGGTTCTTTTTTGTAAACATGAACTACATTCACACACCCAAATATAGTTTCCTTTAATGTTTTGTTAAAAATTCATTCTATCTTTCACTGAGCACTAAATCAAGATAAATTAGAAAATTTGCTAAACTTCAATATTATGCAAAATCATTAAGAATCTTATCAACTGAATATTAGGCAGCACTCCAGATGAACAATATTTCATGTATAATTACTAAGTATTGAAATTAGAATATGATTGTGTTTTACAAAGTTCCAGTTAGGAGTTTTGAAAGAGAAATTTTAAAAGTGTTTACAACAGTGCTTACAAAGCATGTCCTTCTTGAAAGAAGATGTTGTTGATTAGATGAATGTATCACCCACTACAATGATTTCTATGAAAACATACACATCTGTAGGCAAAAAGGTGAGCTTCTCTTGCAACTTGGAATCCGGTGTGCAGACCAGATCAGGGGAAAACACCTGACTTGTGGCCATAGGTAATTCTGATAAGTTACACAGGTGACTTCAGGTTGTATGAGGCTATAAGTAGCACACAATAATAAGGGACCCAGTAAGATCTATAACAATTCACCACAACTGTGTCATGATACCCATGACATGAAGACTGAAAATGTAGCAGGGAAACATCCATAACAAATTTCAACTAAGAAGGAAAGAAAAACACACAGTTCTGGGAGGATTTTGTCCTCTTCTGGATTGTACCACATTTCTACCAAACATTCAAACTAAAGAAATGGGGGGAAATAATGACAGAACAAGAAAATGTGTGAAAGGTTGCAGATATTAAAACAATAAGATTGCTAAAATTAAAATATCCATAGTTTAATTGTTCTAGAAGCATCTGGTTTCTAAATTTATCACTTGTTTAATTTTTAAAAATATATTGCATTTTTATCACTCAGCTGTATGTTGCTGAAATATTTCCCCCAGAGACTGAAATGAATGAGGATGTTTTCTGTTGGAGTCCCAATCTTGCCTATCAGCTAGAATCGCTAGGGATGATGGTTTAACCTGCTCATTCCTAGGCTTTATTCTGGATCAGCCAAATGGGACTTTCTAGTTCTAGATCTCAGGCATCCATATTAAAAATCCCCTTCCTTTCTTGAACTTCCTGTGGTTTGTGAATTTTATCTTGGGTATTCCCACCTTTGGGGCTAATATCCACTTATCAGTGAGTGCACAGCATGAGTGTTCTTTTGTGATTTGGTTATCTCACTCAGGATGATATTTTCTAGTTCCATCCATTTGCCTAAGAATTTCATGAAGTCATTGTTTTTATGGCTGAGTAGTACTCCACTGTGTAGATGTACCACACTTTCTGTATCCATTCCTCTGTTGAGTGGCATCTGGGTTCTTTACAGATTCTGGCTATTATAGATAAGGCTGCATTGAACATACTGGAGCATGTGTCTTTGTTATATGTTAGAGCATCTTTTGGATATATGCCTAGGAGTGGTGTAGCTGGGACCTCAGGTAGTACTATGTCCAATTTTCTGAGGAACCACTCAAGAAGATGGAAGTCCAAAGTGTAGATGTGTCAGTCCTTCTAAGAAGGGGAAACAAAATATCAAGGGAGGAAAAATGGAGACAAAGTGTAGGACAGAGACTGAAGGAAATGCCATGGAGAGCCTGCCCCACCTGGGGATCCATCCCATATACAGTCACCAAACCCAGACACTATTGAAGATGCCAAGAAGTGCTTACTGACAGGAGCCTGATATAGCTGTCTCCTGAGAGACTCTGCCAGATCCTGACAAATACAGAGGAGGATGCTCACAGCCAACCATTGGACTGAGCATGTGGTCCCCAATGGAGGAGCTAGAGAAAAGACTGAAGGAGCTGAAGGAGTTTAAAACCCCATAGGAAGAGCAACAATATGAACCAACCAGACACTCTAGAGCTCCCAGGGACTAAACTACCAACTAAAGAGTATGCATGGAGGGACCCATGGCTCCAGCCACATATGTAGCAGAGGATGTCCTTGTTGGGTATCAGTGGGAGGAGAAGCCCTTGGTCCTGTGAAGGCTCGATGCCCCAGTGTAGGGGAATGCCAGGGTGGGAAGGAGAGAGTGGGTAGGTGGGTGGATAGGGAACCACCATCATAGAAGCAGGGGAAGGAGGTATGTGATAGGGAGTTTCCAGAGGGGAAACCAGGAAAGTGAATAACATTTGAAATGTACATAAAGAAAATATCCAATAAAAGAAAAGAAAAAATGCCCCTTCCCCACATCACAAACTTGATTCCACTGTAGAGAGAAATGATAGTTCTATGCCAAGCTTACTGATCACCCTCAAGCCAGAGCGTGAAAAATTGAGAGTAGACTTTAGATGTGCAAAGAATCAACCTTCTTCCCTCTGCAGTAATGAGCATGTAGAAATAGCTACTGTATATGCCTTCACAGTTTTCCTCTGGCTCCTAAACAGGAATATATCTAGGATGTGTGCCTTAAGGAACAGGAATAGTATTTTCACTTTAATACAACACATGCATGGTTCTTACAAGTTCTTGCACTTGTAATAACTAGTTCTAATTGTATTTTGTTGTGTTCAAATATGCTTAAAGATGCAGTATACATTTATTGTCTAATTCATACATTCCACTGTTTAGATAAGTAAAGTGAGCCTTGTGTAGAAAAGAATGATTTGTGTAAGTTTACAGAGCCAACAGTTCATGGATCTCTACCAAATTTTCTAATTCTCTTTTCATTACACAGCATGTTTATAGCCAGAAAGAGCTGCATTGAGAAATGTTGCAACTGTTAAGACTTAGTCAATAAAAAACTCAGTGCCCTAAATTCTTAATGCGGAATGAAATCTTTATAGCTACTGTACACGTAAGGCTTATTTTTATTAATATTTATTGAAAGCAAAGATTAAAATAAAATACATCATGCTACATTCTTTATATTTTTTTCAAATACTTCCATGGTATATCAATAAGCTATTCATAGAAAATTCGTAAGAGAATTCTGAATAAAGAATGAAAAGAGACATCCTTCTCCAGGATGTAGCCCAAGAAGTATAGTTCTCAGCCCTCATCTAGGAAACTTCTCTCTTTCTTTGTGAGACATGAAGACTATTAAAGAAAACAACAACCAATCAAAAGGCAGAGTTGTATATTCAAGTCCAATAGATACATCTACAAAGTAGCTTATGCTCCTAATCTTCATGGAACATTGAAAGGGGGATGGAAAGGTTGTAAAGGCCAGAGAATCAGGGAGTTTGCTGTGAAACTGTGTCTTCTACTAAGGTCAAAACCTACACTCATGAAGTTTCATCAAACCAACTGCCTACACATGAGCTAAACAATGTCATCAACTACAAACATGCCAAAGTTGATGGAGGAAAGCTGATAAAGCCTCAACCAAGTCTAATGAACTACGGGACTCAAAGAAGTATTCCCATAATGAACTATGGAATTAAAGGAGGAGTGGAAGAAATAATCTTATCCAGGGAAGAACATACCAGTTGGTTATTGACTACCAAATGGTCATCCATGAGTACATTCATATAAACAACAGAGTAGATTATATCTATTATATCTAAGTATAAAAATAATTAATGAAAAAGAGGCCATAATTTGAAAAAGAGCAAGAAGCATTATATGGTAGAGCTTTTAAAAAGGAAAGGGAAAAGAAAATTATGTAATGATAATATCATCTTAAAATGAATAAAAATCGTAATTAGGTCATATTGATCTTGAGATAGGAATTGAGATGTCAAAAAATAGTATTCAGTTACTGATGTCTAAGATAAGCAATGTTGTAGATGTGGCATCATAGCAACCAGTATTGCAGATTGGATCTCATAGCAACTAGGGCTGTAGAGTCTATGATGATAGAAGGAGAAAACCTGTGCTATTAACTACCATAATATAGTTTTTGCAATTCTGCATAATATATGTATAATGCATATGTATATGTTTATAATACATATGTATGTGTTTGTAAGTATACATTTTGTATGTGTATAAGTTTTAACAATTCATTTTACAGCTCAGGCAACAAAAGAGCATAAGATACCAAGCATTCTGCTAGTGAAAGTAACTTCAGTGTGATATGAAACCTTAGTGATTAAATATCAGATTTAATACTATGAGCTGAGGGGGAAAATTTCTCATTGCCTGGCTGGCAAATAAGCATTTTCAGGTGAATCCAGACAAAATGCATTGCAGAAGAAAATCTAATTTTAATGCTGAAATTGTGGTTAAGAAACTTTCTTAAAAGGAAAAAGAAAACAATCATATGAGGATGCTATCTACCAAACTCTAAGAAGAATTAATCATCAAACAAATAGAATAGCAGTTTTAAATAAAGAGAAAAATTGTATTAAAAATTAGTAAACACAAAATCACAAAGATATTTTTTTAAAAAAGGAAAGAGATAGAAAGGAAAGAAAGGGAGGGAGCAAGGAAAGGTGAAGATTTCTGGCCCAGAAAAATATCTTCATAAAGTATCCTTGATGTTTAATAACAATAAAAAGTAAGCAAGTGTTAGACACACATGCCACAGTATGCTAACTAAATAAAAAGTAATGTAGTGACATATTGCCATTGTCCCAGGTCAGGCTAACACCACAGTACAGATGCATTTGCCAGGATTTTCAGGAAGGGAAGACCCAGACAATGAGGTTCTCAGTTTTTTCTGGTTGGTGCCTTGTGTGTATTTTTCATTGGTGTCTTGATCTGCAGAGGGACAGGTTACCATTTCATGCTTAAGTGGGTCAACCCTAAGAAAGAGTATCTTACTTTAGTTTTGCTTCTGAGATAAAATACCTTGACAAGAGTATAAGGAGATAGGGTTTACTAAGCGTCATAGTTCTAGGATACAGTTCACTGCAGTGGGGAAGGAAGTCCAAGAGGTGAGAGATTAAGTAGCTGGCCACACTAACTCCAAACTGGGAAAGCAGATAGTGGTGTCTGCGGCTGCCCAGCTTCCTTTCTCAGGTTCTATACTCTAGGATCTCACACAGGAAATGGAGCCAAGAATAGTGGCTAGGTTTCCCTACTTCAGGTAAAGCATTAATTCTTGACAAGCATGCTCAGAGGCCCATAATCTAGGAGACTCTGGATTCTTTCACGTTTATAATTAACACTAACCATTCAAGAGCGATACCTGTCTTTCTCATAGGGTTAATAATTCTGATCTTAAGGATCAACCATTATTATCAATTACCTATAAAAGCCCCCCAGCACCTAATTCCATTATTGTAAAAACCAGAACACACAATTTTTTTCCTAACCCTCAGTAAAAGAATCAATCAATGTGATGTTGGTGTGATGGGATATATAAACACACAGCATTAACTATGGGATAAATCTTTCTAAGTTGGAGAGTTTAATTGTATTAAAATGAAATATATAAAAAGCAACAAAAAGAACCATCTTATAAACTAAGTGATTTGTAAACTTCAAATATATTATGAACAAAGAAAAATCATAAAAACAGGTTAAAATAACTGAAAGACAGTAAAGAAAGAAGTGCAGTTTTCATTGGGAATTTTTTTATACTAAAGAACATTTGGAGAATATAAAGAAAAGGGAAATGTGATCCAAAATGAGGCACTAGTAATATACTGAAGCTTTTTCCTTAATTTATTTAATATTTATTCTATGTTTGTTTTATCCTTTTTAGCAGGCTAGACCATCTCAAGAGATTCCCAAACAATTTTATCCTCAATTCACTGCCACCACATTTAATATATATAGCAATTCAACAACAATAAAAACAATAACCACCTACTGTTAATTTCATGAATGGGAGGTAAAGTCCCTTCAACACTCATCCTTATAATGTGCTTTTCACTTACCTTTTCTGAGACTTTGCTGTCATGTAGTAAATTTCAATATATTTAGATTATTTGCTTTCCTCAGTTTTATACTTTTTCAGGCTTAACAGTACAAAACTTCATTTAACCAGATGCTAAATTCTATTTAATAAGGTATTTAGACATATAAACGAACAATGGTTGATCTTCTAGGTTCATGTGAACAGAGGATAATGATGCATAATAAAGTTGTTCTGTAGATATTTTGAACATATATAACTCAACAGTATTACTTTTAAAATGATTCTTTGACAAGTGTGTGCATGCCCACATATGCTCTGATTATATTCAGCCCATGCCCGTTTTCTTATCCCTTTCATACCTTACCAAGCTCCTCTGAATCTCATAACAAGTCTCCTTCCCACTATCAGGTCTATTTGTTTTCATTTGGTTTGGTTTGGTTTCATGGTCAACCAAGATTTATTAGGGCCACTAGAGCATAGATGACTTGCCAGTTTCTAACCCACTGAAGAAAATTGTTCACCCTTAACCCTGTAGCCATCAGACTTGCTAACTCTCCAGGAAAAGACCAGACCCTATGATCCCTTCGCCTACCCATGTTAGAAAAAATAGTGGGCCAAGTCTTGTTCTGGTATTCTTCACAGCTGCTTTGAGATGATGGGATACAATGGATATATTGTTTCAAAAACCACCAAATTGTTCATCTTTTACATTCTTCTCTTTCTCTTTCTGTAATGTTCCCTGGATTTTGAAAGAAATGAAATTCTCCTGTGTGTCAAACCACCAACTATCATTCATGCTCAGCACCTTGCCTAGCTATGAGTTGGTCTTACCTTTGGGTCACTGCAAAAAGAAGCTGTCTGACTGAGACTGGGGGCAGGACTGCTGTATTGGTGTAAACATAAAATATTTAGGAGGCAGATAGACTATATGTTCATTCAGCACAATAGCATATAATGTATACACACACACACACACACACACACAGAGAGAGAGAGAGAGAGAGAGAGAGAGAGAGAGAGAGAGAGAGAGAGAGAGAGAGAGAGAGAGAAAGAGAGAGAGAGACAGAGACAGAGACAGAGACAGAGACAGAGACAGAGACAGAGAGACAGAGAGACAGAGAGACAGAGAGATAGAGAGAGAGGTCCTCTATTCAATGATTCTCTGAGACCTGAACTAGATAGAAAAATGCTTCAACACTCATTATCAACATCTAGATGAGAAACAAGCTGTAGATGAAATGAATTTTTTTAAATGACTTGTGGGAAATTTATATCTTCTAAGTTAAAATCCTCCATCCTGGAAATTCCTGTGAGTTTCCAAGCTTATTAAATTCATTGTGAATTCTTTGACAATGAATGATGCAGGTATTAAGGGCAGAGAAAATTTTGAATTTCAGATCTTATAAACTGTTTCAATTCATGTCATATATTTGTCTATCTATATTAAGATGTGTCTTGTTATATGCTTTGAGAATAATTTACAATTTGGGTAATTTTCACATTTGTAATTATGTTCTCTTAGTGTCTTTATATTTTCTTTTTAAAATTTATTTTGGTTTTTTTTCTGGATGTCCCCACCCCTCACCCACCCAACTTCTAAATTCTCTGGGGCCTCCATTCTCTTGAGGGTTAGGTGCATTATCTCTGAATGAACACAGACCCAGAAGTCCTCTATTGTATGTGTGTTGGGGGCCTGGTATCAACTGGTGTATGCTGTCTGTTGGTGGTCCAGTGTTTGAGAGATCTGGAGGATCCAGATTAATTGAAATTGCTGATCCTCCTACAGGAACACCCTTCTCCTCAGCTTCTTTCATCCTTTCCCTAATTCAACCACAGGGGTCAGCTGCTTCTGTCCATTGGTTGGGTGCAAATATCTGCATCTAACTTATCTTTCAGAGGGCAGTCATGATAGGTCCCTTTTTGTGAGTGCTCCATAGCCTCAGTAAGAGTATCAAGCCTTGGGACCTCCCCTTGAGCTGGATTCCACTTTGGGCCAGTCTCTGGACCTTCTTTTCCTCAGGCTCCTCTCCATTTCTATCCCTATAATTCTTTCAGACAGGAATAATTATGGGTTAGAGATGTGACTGTGGGATGGCAACCCCATCACTCACTTTGAGTTCTGTCTTCAGAACTCAAAAAGGTCAACAAGCTGAAGTGACCAAGTGAGGATGCCTCAGTCCCACTTCAGTCCCACTTGGGAGAGAGAAGAAAGCAATCACAAATTGGGAGGGAGGGAGGAACCTGTGAGGGAAAGTGGACTGGAGGTGGGGAGTGGGAGGGAGAAGGGAACCTAATCTGGTATTAGGTGAGGGAAAAGGACTGAAGCCCTGAGGGTCAGCAGAAAGAATGGAAACAGGCAACCTCGAGAAATAGGAGGTTGGGGGGACCCTCCAGAATGCTCTAGAGACCTGAGAGGTGAGAGACTCTCAGAACTCAAAGATAGGGACCTTAGATGAAATGCCTGACAGTAGAAAAAGGGAACCCATCTCCAGCAGGAAGACAGGACATCTTTGTATTTCCTTCACTGTTCCTCTTTAATCAGGTATCAGAGCATTTGTGTTGGAGCCTCATAGTGAAACTCTGAATAGCAAACAAATATTTCCTAATTAATTAAATCATGTGTGGAAGTGTATATCTGGTTGCCAGCACTCAAGGGGTGGTAGTAGGAAGACGAGGAGTTCAAGATTACTCCTGTCAACATAAGGTAGGACTATCTTCAGTGTCCACACTGCTGGAATTTAGTGTAGTCAAGGTAGTTAGACCATATCCTTTTCATACCCACAAATCTTAGTAACATTATTCTCTATTCGCTTTATTGTAGAGAAAAAATAAGTTGGCATAAATATTGGTGAGAGTTACCTGTATTTTATAGAATTTGATAAGGTATAAATTGGTCATACCTTTTATATTCTTCTATTGTATTCTTACAAATATCAGTATGAGGGAGTGGTCATTTTAATGTGCTTTGTAGTATGCAAACATTTTAGGAAATTTATAAATTTTTGAAACTAGTGATATTGTGATAATGACAAGGGATTTGGACCTGTCTCTGAAACAGTAGATTAGGGATGTTGGAATATTTTTGGAACAATGACATTTTAGGAATGCTGAAAAGATTTTTACCTGTTCCTGAAACTTTTAATATGCTAAAAATGAAAGACTTTCATTTTGTTTCAGGCATTTTGAGTTTTTTCACAAAGCACACGCTTTTATCAATTACGCATCAGTCTCCTTTCATATCACTACATCTTGCCTGCATGGGTTATGTTTATAGCTGAGGATTT
This sequence comes from Montemys delectorum, assembly GCA_019843815.1. Taxonomy (NCBI): domain Eukaryota; kingdom Metazoa; phylum Chordata; class Mammalia; order Rodentia; family Muridae; genus Montemys; species Montemys delectorum. The sequence continues at coordinate 11,788 of JADRCD010163208.1, forward strand.
ATTTTTCTGTATTTAGTATCTGACTTTATTTTAACTACAGCACCATGAAAGGAGTGAAGCTATAATTTCAAATATGAGGAAATTGTGTTATAGGTTACATTTCAAGAGCAATTCTTTCTCCAAATTATAGTATCTGAGACCTCAAATCTAATTTTTTAATTTTGTACATATACTTCAAAATAATTAATTAGCAGCCTACCAGCCTGATATGATGACACTTGTAATCAAGCACTTGTAATGAGGAGACAGGAGGACCAGAAACCAAAACCAGAGTTAGCTACATAAGCAGTCTGCTACTACCCTGAGATGTATGAAATGCTTCCTGAGAAAAATCAAAATAGCAAACCAAACGATAAAGTGAAGTTTAAGTAGATGCCAACTGAGTTTAGAAGCATACCTTTCAGAGTCCCATTGAATAAGTGCTTTTCTCCAGCAGTGAGAGCACTGCTTTTATTCCAAACACAGTTATTTTCTTCCTTCCATTTTATATTCATATGGTTTTCAATCGATATTATTGTTTTATTGACTGTATTCCATTATTTCTTAATAGAAGATTTCCACCAGTGGCTAAACAGCCATTTATTAAGCAGCCAAAACCTTCTAGTCTGTAGAGATTCAGATTATATTAAGATAGTTTCAAATAAAAAAGTAAGATTATGAATCATTAATGTCCCATATCACAGACACTGTTGATATTTGATGTGATGCAATTCAATATTGATGAAAACAACAATCTTAGGCTTCCATATGCATGCGGGTCTTTTGCCACTGCTAAATGACCACTGCAAGACTCCTGAAGGAACCTTTTTCATGATGTGTCTGCTCACTGGCATCTTGCTGTTAAAACACAACTTCTTTTAAAATCAGTATGAATTCTTGTGACAATAACAAAGATCTTAAGACACTGAAAACTCTGAGGTAGATCTGTGTGACAGTTAAACAGTAACTGTCTCTTTTTAATCTGATCTTTGATGATTCAGATAAAGAATCAAGAGGAGAGTAGGTCAGAATGCAAATGAAAAGAAGGCTTCCTTCTCCTGGATGCTTCTGATGACATAGTCAATTAATATAATTAGAATATTTCTGGATGGAATCCATGCTCTGAAATTTCTATATATAAAGTGTTGGCTCAAATATCACGCCAAATATTCTGTCATACTTTAATCACAGAGGGGGAAGAAAAGTAGCTCTCTGTCCTACTTTTAAAAGGCCATAAAGGAAATGAAGACAGCAAACATTTCTAAAAGGGATGGCACCTTGAATCATGGTAGGAGTAGCAACTGTTTCCTCTGCCTGTATTGAAATAGCAACTTATTTTTAATTCACCAAAGGTTAATAGCTCAAATACATAGACCAAGGCAGTTTCATGATGTTTCTCAGAATCAGTTAATAATTTTCTCTTCAATTCTTTCCTCTTTTATCTATCCCCCTACCTTTTAAGTTTAAAATGGTAATTTTTAAGGGAGATCAGGATTTCAAGATGAGAAATAGGTACATAGCCAGTTTCTGCCACCTTGAGATGTATTGCATGAACTCCTGCCTCAATTTAACGCAAAAAAAATCAAAATAATAAGCAGAAATACAAGTAGACCCAAGTAGTTTAGAACCATTACAACCTTCAAGTCCATGGCATTGTAACTTTGCTCTGATTAAATGTCAATCTTGATATCTGGCAATCTGGTTCAATAGTCAATCTCAATTTGAATAGTCTACAAGTTTCTGGAAAGGGTCATATAATTTAAAATTATTGTTAAGTGATTAATTTCAAAGTCTGTCAAAGGACCAAATGAATGGCATCAGAAAAACTCTGTCTCTAGTAGCCTGTTATTTAGGTCAAGACTTATCCTATGTCTTCTTAATACATAAATTCCTGACATAATTCCAAGAATAAGAAATTTGCTAGCCAAAATGCTATTTTAGAACTAGCCAAAACTCAATACTCTTGCAGACTAATCAGGGGTTTTACAGGACCTAAGTCAATATTGATTAAATGCGTTATTTATTCCAAAACTGTCATCAGATGTAAGGTGCCACTGTTAGTTCTTAATGGCAGAATACAGCATTCCATGAATCACTTTTAAACAAAACATCACACTGCTGTTCTATGTCTCTGAAATTCCTTTGTATGGCCCTAGCTGCAGTGGGATGACATGAGAAGATAAAGTCCTTCTGAAATAATCCAAACAAGGCCAGAAGAGTAGCAATCACTGCCACAAGTTTTGTGCCACTATTGCCATAGCGTGTTTTTCACGAAACAAAGATTGTAGATTCTGTGGTTAGTTTGGTGTTTATGTTTCTCTTTTACTAGCCAAAAAGAGTACCTTCCTGCATCAGCACCACTAGAATATAGGGTGAAGGTTCCTTATAGGGACTAGCTCAACTTCTCCAGAGTCAACAAGTTGTGTGAGTGCTAGCCTGGGCAATGGGGCCTCCCTTGTCAGTTTGCAGAGAGGAGTCCACTGACTTAGCTACAGCTTGGGTTGTTTGGAAAAATTTTATGGAATCCCTTGGCTAACTACTCAGTTGAATGCAACCCAGTCCAGGCACCAGAAGCCTCTTTTGGGGTTTGCTTTTTTGTTGTTACTGTTGCTACTGCTGCTGCTTTTGTTGTTGTTTAAGTGATTTGAGGCACAGAATCTTTTAGATCTATTATGTAATTTAAATCAATAATAATAAGTTATATGCTAACTTTTCTGATGGTCTTGGCCATCATTTGAACATTTGATTAAAGTACATAATGAATTTTTCTATTTTGGTACAACCAGAAAAGGAGTCAATTTCAATTCCACTTAGCATGCTTTTACATTTTATGGTTATTGGACATACTGATGACCATTTCCAGACCTGGTTCCTAACCATTCATTGTGTTTTATCTTACATTTCTTAAGTTCAAATTCACACTGCATTTAAAATATTAATGCCTTACTGGTTAGATTCTGTAATTTTATATTTACCTTTATTGAAATTCCCCCTAATTCAGGCCTTTCCAGTCTACTGATCATGTATGATCTCATTACTCTTCCTAGTGGGAAGAAACCAATGACTAGAAATTTTTCGAGGAAAAAAATACTCACAACTCCCACTTATGTATTCAAATTGGCTTTGCCTACTCTTCTGACAGTGTCCTCTTCAGATATTATTGAAGCTGCTCCTAGGAGTGTGGCTTTTCAAAACCCTCTTTAGTCTTTCTGAAACTGAAC
>JADRCD010163211.1:0-12533 GCA_019843815.1 Montemys delectorum
GACACCTCTGACCTCTGAGGACACCCATGTACATGTGGTGCACAACCTAACCCAACTACGCAGTCATACACACAATAAATTTTAATAAAGAAGATGAAAATAACTCTCCTACTTGTTGGGAATAAGACAGATCTGGGCTTTCCAATTTCCTTAGATCCTACCAGAGAAAGCTATTCCAATCCTAGCAGTGAGAGGAGTTTTCCTTGGAGTCCTAAGACAGAGGGCAGAGTGCAGAAGGATCGCTTTGCCTGCTCGGCCCTGGGAAGGGTCCCCATCCTTCGGTCTGACTCCATCTCAAACACCATCACAGTACCCCTGGGGTTTTGACATGAGTTTTTTTTCAGCCCGCTCTTGTGTCTGTATCCTGTACAGGTGGCCACAGGGACCATTTCCAGACCCTCATGAGATCACATGGTTCCTCGGCTGGAGCCCATGAAATCTAGGATGACCCAGCCTGGGACCACCTCATCCCCTGCACCAGCTGACTGACTTCCTTATGGCTCCTGGAGGCCACCAGGCCAACAGTGCTGGATTTCCCTCAGCCTGAGGTGGTCGTCCCCCGGATCTCCGTGTGGGCCAATGCCTCGTCTCCTCCAAAACTTCTCAAATCTCTTCACCATATTGAGGTCTTCCCATATTGAGTCCACTCTCCCAGGATCCCTTAACCTTACCCCAGCACACGTGTTCACCTTGGCCTGCTTCAACTCCTCATTTTTTAAAATGCTGCTTTAAAAATGTTTTATTGCCAAGATAAAGATCAGGCCTATGCTTCCAGATCCTAGTTCATTACAGAGGGTAGTCAGGGCCAGAAACGAGGCAGAAGTAGAGCCGAAGCCATGGAGGCATTCTGCTTACTGGCTCCCTCGCTGTCTCATGCTTCATTAGTTTTCTTATACAGCTTGTGCCCGCTGCAGACCCACCTGCATAGGACTGTTAACACCCACAGTGGACTGGGCCATCCCATGTCACTTATTAATCTCACACGCCTGGCCATAAGTCAGTGTAGTTGAGGCAATTCTTCAATTTAAATACCCCTCTCCCAGGTGACTCCAGGTGGTATCAAGTTGATGCTAAAAACCCAGCCAGGGTTTTTAGCACTCTTCTAATTCAATATATTAATTTCCTTGTATTTGCAACATAATCTAAGTTGTTGTCTGTATTGTTCGTTGATATACTTATACCTCCAGGGTCATGGGTATATGACATCCAGTAAATATTTTTGGAGAAAAACATTGTGGAAGACAGAGTGGCTGGTGAGAGGAGTCTCTGTGAGAGAACAGAAACTACTCTCTTTCTGTATGGGTGCCAGACAGGAAGCCTCCCGCCTCAGCTCAGCTTAGCTTAGCTTGGATTCCTGTCAGTTTGCCAGTTAGAATTCATCTGAGGCCTCATACTAACCAAGGCTTCCAGAGACACAGCCGGTAGGACATGTAAACATACATATATGCAGAAGGAGATGCATTTCCTCACAGGCTGACAAGCCCCAAGTTCCACAGGCAGCAATTTGGGGCCTAGCAGAGCTGAGGGTGAGGCTCCCAGATGGACACCCTGATGCTTTTTCTCATTAGGAAAATACCAGAGTCCCAGCTCAAGGGCTGCCTGCCAGTCTGGGGAACTTCCTTCTCACCTCAGGAGGGTCATTCACCTGAGTAGACAAGGCTAACCTTTTCAAGAAGGGACCCAGCTTTACCCAGCCTCAAGTGCTAAACTCACAAAGTCCTTGAGCACACCAGGACAATAGATGGCCAAGCTTCTGAAAACGTTGTGATCCAGTCAAACTGACAGATAGAAATGAACCCTGGTAGACTTCAGCGGCTTCAGACCTCCAGAACAGGAAGAAAGCAGGGCACGTGTGACCGGTAGCCTTCATGTCACTATCTTTTCCTCCCATTCTTCAGGGACCCAAAATGTGAGCAGAAAGGAGGTGGAAGCTAGCCCTTGGTCCAGTCTTCATTTGCTTATCTGTGAAATAGGCTTATGAGTATTCCTATGGTGAAGGTTTAAGATGCAGATAGAAGGTATTACCAAGCCTGGATGTCCATTAACAGTCTGCTCCGGCTCATGGCTAGTGAGCTCCCAGTGATGTCAGGGGAAGGGTGGAACCTATTTCTTTCCTGATTCAGACTCTCACATCCAGGACCAAGGACAAGACTCAGACTCAGAAGGAGGAGAAAGAGAAAGAGGAGGCAGAGACCAGGACCTGTCCCACTGGGGCCCGGAGTGGTTACCATGCTGCTGAATGTCTTCACCCTCCACCTGTGGCCCTGCTCATCTGGAAGGATTACTGTCGTGAATGTGGCAGATCAGTGGCTGTCATAGAATAGGTGTGTCTGGGGGAGCTAGTGTGGGTTCGCCTGGAAGCCAGGAACAAATGCAAGGCCTGAGCTCCTGTATGCTGTACCCACAGTCATTGCCAGCCATCGTCTGAGTATCCCAACTCCCTGCCTTGTGAGGTCAGGCGACAGAGGTGAGAGGCAGCTCTCCCCAGCCCATATCTCTCTTCTCTCCACTGGGTCCCCAGCAGAGCCAAAGCTCAGGAAGAACTTTGCTCTGCTCTGTCACGGAGACATCTGCCATCTGCTGCCTTAAGCCAACAGCTGTTTGGCAAGGAGAAGTGTAGGCCATGACACTGGAGGACAGAGGCACAAGATGCACCCAGCCTAGGTCCTCACAAGGGAGAGAGATGGTTGTTGGGAGTCCCATTGATTGGATGTGTCAACAGCAGGTATGGGCACACCTCAACTTCGTTCTCTGGAAGTGTCACATCCTGATACATATCACAGCTACTCTCTACTCTGGGGCTACAGGACAAGTAGATTCCAGTTGGTTGCTTTCAGGGCACAGTTAACATGGGACCAGTCTTTTCATTTGTAGCTATTTACTGGCACCTGTGCTCTACTATTGGAGCCCATGAATGTACAAAGGCGCTAAGGCCCCTTTTGTTACAGGCTTCGTGTTCTAATTGGAGAGAAAATGGTCTACATGTGAGCATGTGTGAAGAGGAGGAGAAGGACACAGTCTGTGCCTAGGACATGTCATTTCCTAGCTGTGTGACCTCAGGCAAAACACTAAACCTCTCTGAATCTTGGTTTCCCCATATGTATAGTCAGGATGATTAAGATTACAACAATTTTGAAGGATTATTTGAAAGTAAGTATGTGAAAATTTCACAGAACGCTTGGCTCCTGGCTCATGGACCCATCCGCACATACTCTCGGGTTATATTGGTACCTTATGTTCAGGAGTAGAAATAAAGACATCAAAATGCTGTTTTCTCCCAGCAACTGATGCCCGAGAGGTCAAGGGTTATATCTATACAGCTTCACAAATTTTAGTTGGTAAAACATCGACTTGTCCAAATCCTTGAGTGTTTGGTCAACAGAGACTCTAACAGCTGACATTCTCCCCTCACTGGAGGGATCAGGTGGAGTTTGAATTGGATGAACCAATTGATTGTTCTAACTGAATGAATCCATTCTTTGTTCTGGTATCATGGTGACCCAGTCTAAGACAGGCAGGGATTCTTTTCCAAGGGCCTAGATGTGCTCTCTTTCACAATGAGCCTTTTGGCCTGGTTCCACCTTCATCTTTCAACCATCAAAAACAAGCCATGGGGCAGGACACACATGTACACGTGCATACTTACACACATGTGCACACACTCATAGAGAGTATGCCAACCCATGACCGTCCTCCCCACTAAGTTGGGACCAAGGGTACCCAAATGCCATATTTCTGACAACTTCTTCTCCAGCCAGATTTTTCCCCCCACTGCAGAAGCTAAAGAGCCAAATGGAATTGTCTGAGTATGGTCAGTCTCCTGCCAGCCCTTGGGTAGGCTCAGGCTGTTGGCATCCTACTCTGCCCGTGGTGAGAAGCATGAGCTCGACCTGGCATAAAAAGTGGTATGTTAGCATTGCCAACCTGTGGTGTTTGTAGGGAGGAGGGAAAGGATGTTGGTTACTGGCAGGCAGACCTGTTGCCACTCCAACTTGGCATGTCTGGGCGGCCTCAGTGGTCCAGACACGGGGAGCAGGGAGGAGGACTCTCACCCCAGCCTGGGTCTGGTTCCCTGTCCTGCTTGGGGGACGGGGCGGCAGCAGGGAGGGGATCTAGCTCATTCTTAGCTGAGAGCTTGGTGTATAGTGCCACCTTCGTGTGGAGTGAAGCAAGTCCTCTCGGAATTCTTGGCCAGCTCCGTTTCCATCACCTAGGAGTAGTTCCCAGTTATGTGGAAACTTACTTTTTAAATGTCTTTCCTATAGGGTGACAGATGCCAGTTCTGTGCTCTTAGAAGTTGGGGAGCTGATGACGTCTTAAGAATGGTCCCTGCCTCCTCTGTGAGCCATCCCTCCTCACTGCCTTTCCAACCTTGAGCCGAATTTTTTCTAAGCAATAAGGTGGGCTGCATCCCCAGCCCATCTCCATGAGCTCACATCAACGGCTCTGCACACAGGGCCAGGATTCTGGAGCCACAGGACAAGGATGAGTTGTTTCCCTGCCTTGAGCCTCGGTTTCTCGAAATCTTGTCTACTCACCGTAGCAAAGATGAGATAACACACTGCTGGTGGAAGTAGCTGTGAATTGACAGGCTGCCCACCCACTCAAGGGATGTTACGTCCATCCACACAGCCTTCTCAAAGTCAGCTCGCTTGAGCAGCTTCTGAATTCAGTTAGAAAGCTGCAGGGTCAGTTAGACACCTCACCTGACCTCCCCAGGAAAAGCTAGATGTGTCTTCCAGGGGACCCCTACTTTCTTCTGGCCTGGATGCCCGGTCACCTCATTTCTCTCCTTCCTGGTGATCTCAGACTTCTGCAGAGCAAGTCTCTGGGCAAGCACAGACTTGAGGGAGAGCAGCAACAGCCGCTGACAGTGAAGATTAGGGATTCTCTTTTGGCCGCCTTCTTGCTTTCCTACTCTGAGATGGGTGAACGGTTCAATTTACTTTTTGACGAACGTATCTGCATTATGAATGATACCAGGGATGGAATTGTTACATTAAATCAAAGTTAATTTTCGACTTCTGTTCAGGGCGCCATAAATAATCAACTCCAGGGATAAGGTTATGGACTGAAGTCGCCCAAATTATGCTAATGAGGATGATTAAACTTTTGAATTCTAAGTTTCTGTAAGAATAACAATCAGTTAGCATTTGCATTTCCTTCGTGCCCTAGGATCTGTGGCTTTTCAGGGAGTTGTTATTAAATATAAATAACGACACCATTTTTAAAGCCAACTTGAACCCTTTGGGGCATATTGCATTCTCTTTCCTGGCGTGCAGCTGCTGCAGAGGTGTCTGAAACAACCAGAGACTGAGGGGGCAGGAGGAGCCCAGGCAGCAGATACTCTGCATTTGCCTTGTCTCTGCTTTAGAACTGCAAAGACATTTTCATGTTCTAACAGAGACAATAATTAAATTTTGCCATGGTCCATTTGGTAAGGAATGTGAGGAGCCCTGTTGATCCTCAGAAGTGCTACTCACAGCCTGTGAGCAACGATCTCCGAGGGATCTTGAACTTTGGATGGGGTAGCCATTCTTAGCTTTGCTGATGGGCATCATGCCTCTGGGGCTAGTGTGTTAACTTTCTATGCTTTCCTGCCTGTTCCTGCACAGGCTCGGGGGACCTTTTCAGAGGACTCCCAATCTATTCCTTAGTCTAGCCCAAGAAGGGGCAAAAGACCCAGTTGATTCCTGGCTGTATGTTTAGCCACTTGTATCAAAGCCCTCTCCAGGGGATGCTCAGCTCCCCATGTCTGCACAGGCCCACTGGCTGCTATCAGAATGACAGGTCAGCCCAGAGGTTAGGCTGCTGGCTGAGTAGCTATTGTTTATCCCAGTTTCAATTTCATCGTCATGACAACCCACACCAGTCATTGTCCCAGCCGATGCTGCTGTGTGAAGGTGTGTGAGAAATGAGCTTTGTCCTGGCGCGCTCCACTGACGGTCGAGGACCCGACTCTGCACTCGGGTGGCTGCTCTTTTCTTTCCTCTGTGCGTTCAGAGTGTTCTTATTTTCCCCACCACTTACCCAGAAATTGTTTTTGAAAAGCATCTCATTTCAGCTGAGTTTGGCTCAGAGTGGTTGGGAAGAGACTGGGCCAGGGCTTTCTGTATCTCCTTGGCATTCTGGCACGCTTGCCTCTCTCTAGGGGCTTCCAGAACTGTGGACTCCTACGGCATACTGTGGGTGGGAATCTGTCTGCTTATCCTTCTCAGCACCCAAGGGAAGGGAGGCAAATATTCTCTTGTAACCTGATGTAAACACCGGCCTTCTGGTGGCTTCCTCCCTGAAAATCTCCACACTGATGACTGTTGCCCGGCCTCTGGTTGCTGGTTAACTCTGTTCCTCTGAGAACTGCAGGAGGCTGTGGGGTTGCTAAGACACCAGCTCTGGATGGTAATACTGATAAGTCTTAGAAGAACAGGGCAGCCCCCACCCACCCCATCATTCCCGCCCTGAGCTTCTTATCTTGTTCTTGTGTGCTTTAAGACTAGATGCATAACTGCTTGGTTCAGGGGACAGGCTCCACCTCTGCCTTGCTTTGGTCTGGTATGATACTGAGTTATTGGATGGGAAAAAAAGGGCTCTGGTCATATGGAAGGTCACAACTCCAAGAAGAGACCCCGAGAGCTCCAGCCAGACTCTTCCAGGAAATGGCTTCTCTATGGATCCAGGACCACCTGCTGTGTGGAAAGGCTAGCTGACCTGCATGGACAGAGTCAAGAGGAGGGTTTTGTTTTGGTTTATTTGTTTGTTTTCTTAAGATATTGCACTTTCTTTGCCTGAAACTGGTGGGAGTGGGGGCCAGAAAGCCAATCAAGGGTCAGCAGATTTAGCAAGCTCTTTTTGAGATGGGTGCCTCTGCCTTTAAGGGACAAGCTGGGCGTAGGTTCACCAGCTTGGTGTCTCCTCTTGTCAAGAGCAGGGAGAGCTGAGTCAGACAGCATTGGGTGGAAAGCAACAAGGAAGTCGGGAGCAGAGCCAAGTGAACCTGGGGGCAGAGCCCGGTAGTGGTCTCTTTTGAGACTCAGACCAACAGTTGGCCAAGCAAAGAGATTCGAGTGGGGATGAGTGGGTAGGGAGGGGGAGAGAGAGGAGGGAGATGGGGTGGGGGAGGGGTGGTGCGTGTCCTTGCCACCCTCCTTACCCTCCTTCATTCAGCCCATGTACCTAGAATCTTTGCCATGTGTCTGTTTCTTCTCAGTCAGTTCTCATAACTGAGAGTGAGTGTAAGGACAGGAACTCGAATCGAAACAACCTCCTATGGGGGTGAGGTGGGGGAGACAACTAAACTGGGACCTCAGAGGTTTCTTCCCAGAGGACACTGCTTCAACACAGCTCGAGGGAAGGTGAGCGCTGGAGTTCTGGGACATCTGGGAGAAGGTTCAGGCAGGGGAGCAGCAAGTAGACAGCATTTGGGCCTGTGTGGAGTGAGGCCTGGGAAAGCCCACAGGGCGGCAGTGGAGTGACAGGGAAGAGAATTGTGGTGCAATGGGGCCAGAAAGACTTAAGGCACCAGACTGCCCCAGCCTCTGTGGCAACTTGTAAAGGTTGTTTGGGTACAATGGAAAGCTAGGGATGATTTGAACAGAGGAGGGGTGTCTTTGTCAGGGTTTGTATTCCTGCATAAACATTGTGACCAAGAAGTAAGTTGGGGAGGAAAGGGTTTATTCAGCTTACACTTCCACATTGCTGTTCAACACCAAAGTAAGTCAGGACTGGAACTCAAGCAGGTCAGGAAGCAGGAGCTGATGCAGAGGCCATGGAGGGATGTTACTTACTGGCTTGCTTTCCCTGGCTTGCTCAGCTTGCTTTCTTATAGAACCCAAGACTTCCAGCCCAGGGATATCACCACCCACAAGGGGCCCTCCCTACTTCATTACTAATTGAGAAAATGCCTTACAGCTGGATCTCATGGAGGCATTTCCTCAAGGGAGGCTCCTTTCTCTGTGATAAATCCAGCTGTGTCAAGTTGACAAAAAACCAGCCAGTACAATTGACCCCTTGTCAACTTGACACACAGACACATCACTAGTAAGCCTCAATCCTTACTTTCTTATTCATTGCCAAGATCTAAATAACTTCAAAAGTCCCACAGTCTTTACAAATTCTTACATATTAAAAATTCAATCCCTTTAAAATATCCAATATTTTTTGAAATTCAAAGTCTTTTTACAATTCAAAGTCTCTTAACTATGGGCTCCACTAAAATACTTTCTTCAAGAGGGAAAAATATCAGGGCACAGTCACAATCAAAAGCAAAATCATACTCTAACTGTCCAGTGTCTGGGATCCACTCATGATCTTCTGGGCTCCTCCAAGGGCTTGGGTCACTTCTCCAGCTCTGCCCTCTGTTGCACACTAAGCTCAGGTTGGTCCACTCCACTGCTGCGGCTGATCTTGGTGATCATCCCATGGTACTGGCATCTCCAATACACTGGGCTCTTCCACTGCAACAGGGCTTTACCAATAGCCTCTCATAGGCTCTCTTCATGGTGCCAAACCTCAATTCCTTTGTATGACTCCCTCAGTTCTGGGCCATCAACTGCAACTGAGGGTGCACCTTCACCAATGGCCTTCCATGGCCTCTTACAGTGCTGAGCCTCAGCTGCTCTTCATGACCCCTTCATGCCTTCAAAACCAGTACCACCTGGGTGACCCTTACCCATTACCAAGTCCAGCCACAGAACAAGGTACAACCTTGGCTATCTTTGGAACACACAGCCTCTGCGCTCTCAGAAAACACTTCCCAGAAGATTTCACCTCAGTGATGCTGGTCTCTTCTTAATCACCACTAATATGTTTTTTCTTTTCTTTTTTTAATTTCCACACTTTTCAAAAGATTTATTTATTTATTTATTTATTTATTTATTATGTATACAGCGTTCTGCCTGCAAGTATCCTGCAGGCAGAAGAGAGTACCAGATCTCATTATAGATGGTTGTGAGTCACCCTGTGGTTGTGAGGAATTGAACTCTGGACCTCCAGAAGAGTGGACAGTGCTCTTAACCTCTGAGCCATCATGGCTGGAGCCATCTCTCCAGCCCCACCACTAATTTCTTAGCTCCAGCTAACCAGCATCAATAGTCCCAGTGATGTAAAGGTTTCGCTTTAGTAGTTCTGGTATCTTGTTAATCACAGTTGATTCTTCAGCCCCAGCTAATCAAAACCACAGAATCTTCACAATCAAAACAGCAATGGCCCTGATAAGAGTCTTTAATCTTCCCTCTGAAATTTCCCAAGCCAGGCCTCCATCTTCTGCACTGTTCTCAACATTTATCTTCCAAGCTCCTACAGAACATTCCACAGAGCTCTTAATATCCCAATGGCTCTTCTACCCCAAAGTTCCAAAGTCCTTCCACAGTCCTCCCCAAAACATGGTCAGGTTGTCACAGGAATACCCTACTATTCTGGTACCAATTTGATTTAGTCAGGGTTTCTATTTCTGCACAAACATCATGACCAAGAAGCAAGTTGAGAAGGAAAGGGTTTAGTCAGCTTACACGTCCACATTGCTGTTTGTCACCAAAGGAAGTCAGGACTGGAATTCAAGCAGGTCAGGAAGCAGGCGCTGATGCAAAGGCCATGGAGGGATGTTCCTTACCGGCTTGCTTCTCCTGGCTTGCTCAGCTTGCTTTCTTATAGAAACCAAGACTTCCAGCCCAGGGATGGCAACCACCCACAAGGGGCTGGGCCTTCCCACACTTGATCACTAATTGAGAAAATGCCTTACAGCTGGATCTCATGGAGGCATTTCCTCAAGGGAGGCTCCTTTCTCTGTGATAACTCTAGCTTGTGTCAAGTTGGCATACAAAATCATCCGGTACGAGGAGTGTAGTCTCTGGGCTTTCCTAGGATCCTGCTGGCTGCTGAGGTAGACTGTATAGAGTTTGAGGTATCATCTGCTTCTTTTAAGTCCTCACTCTGACCTTGTCACAGGACTGGAGGCTGTCAGTGTGATCACCACACTAACAATTGTACTGGGATCAGATACATTTCTAGGAAAAGGCTGGACTGACCACCATGCTACATGGAGACTCATAAGGAGGAGGAGTGCATCCTCCTCCTCCTTAGCTCCCTTACTGTAGTCTTCTGAGGTTTTCCCAGCCCTGAGTGTCCATGGACTTTGATTATAAGCTCCCTTTGTACTGAGGGATCTGCACAGAAACCCCTGTGTGTAAGCAGATCTATTAAGCTCTGGGGCTTTAATTCCTGGCTTTGAACTAACCACCAGGGCTCCTTGGAGCATCCCAACACTAGAGATTAATAGCATGCCACTATCCTGGTGCTCTTGGTTTAGGTATAAGATACCTGGCACATAGGAAATACACATTACACCTAAGGGCTTCTTGCATAATCTCCAGATAAGGAACCATTATGACATGCCTCAGGGGCACATTGCCATGTCCAGTCTCCCCCCCCCCGTAAGAAAAAAAGTCCTTGGCCAGCTACCTACACCATGATGCTGCCATTGCAATCAGTAGTCCAGCAGGTTGGTGGAGCTGGGGGCTGGGTCTGTCTGACCTCCACAGTCCCTCCTGACCCTATCCCATCTGATACTGTGTTTACATGTCACCTGTTGGTGCCTAGAGCACTGGGACTCACTCTCCTGCTTTGCAGGCTAGGCGTGTCCATGTCCTCAGGGACGTTTCTAACTGAATTTCTTCCACACCACCGACAACAAGGCTTTGTGAGTTAACGACTACAGAGACATCTGAGTTGGCAAAAATCAAAAGAAACGAGTTCAGGAAAGGATCCAAATTACATTGAAGGATATCATCCCGGTCTTTCAAACTGTCAAACACTCCCTCTTTTGATGGAATAGCCTTGTTATTAAAAACACATTAAAAACATGAAATTGAAAACAAATCCCTTCAAATAAGATTTCAGCCTCTGTTCAAATCCAGAGGTTTATTTAGGAGTTCCGTCTCTTCACCCTGGGTGGAACCAGGTGTGAAAGAGCCCAGCCCACTGTCTTGGAGCATGCTAAATCAAGGAGGGAGACCTTGGCCAGGGTCTCTGAAGCAGGCACCCCAAAAAGAAATGGCTCTCTCAGAGATGCGGTCTGGGCTGTCCGGGGCTGATTGACTCAACCACGTTGCCTATCACTCCACAGAAACCCTTAGATAGATCCTCCGCCAGGGATGATGGCTGTTACTGTAGCAGCATCCGGCTATCTCTCAGACATGCGTCTCTCTCCCACCCCCTAACTCGCCCCGACTTGTTGCTTTCTATATGTTGGGCAGGTGTTCTCCATCCCTGCCATACCTCATTCAATAGGAAGCCCTGTTGTCCATGCCTCTCTCTGGGATTTGTCGGCTTCCCTGGAAGGTTGGGAAGGAGCAAGAGAGGCTCTGTAGGCTCATGTTAATGCTGCTTAATTCTCACTCCGTGATGAAAGGCTCACTCAGAGACCTGATTGAGGTGAGCGTAGGTCAAACGAGAGGGGGTTTCATCCAGTCAGGCATTTTATTCACCAGCCGTTCACAGAGCTGGCACAGGGAAGATGGAAGAAGACTATTTCTTGGTTCTGGCCCTCAGGCTGACAAACAGGGAGGGGGAGTTTCAGAAATCAGTTTCAAAATGAGAGTGCAGAGTCGGGTATGGACTGGGGGCAACTCAAGAGGACCTGCTGTAACTCTGTAGGGGAGATGCAGAGGCAAGGAGATGAGGAGGACGAGACTCCTGTTGGGTTTCAAAGGCATGAGGTGGTTGGCCAGGAGACTGGCAAAATGAGTAGGGCATCCTGGGGGGAAGTTCAGACCAGCACCAGGAGACGCTGTTTCCAGCTCGGGTTGCAGTGATGTGACCCTGGGCAAGCCAGAGTTTCTGGGCCTTCACCTCCTAATCTGCCAAATGGGAAACACTGTAACAATGCCTGGCCTGGGGTCTGTCTCATGGAGCTGCTGGAAGGCAGATGAACACTTGAAAGCATTTTCTTCTTTTTACAGGAAATAACGTCTGACTTCTAAACACGACAGTAATGCAAAGAGTCTATTTTCACCTGGATGTATCTGTCTTTTCAGTTCATTCCATTTGTTATTTGTCCTTACGTGCCCTACTCTTGAACACAGGATACACAGTTACAGATCTGTGTGTGGACAGTCGGGTTTTTTCTGAGTGCCTTGGCTAAGTTATGTGGGTTAGGACTCTTTATCCTGAATAAATTTCCCTGAGCAACTTCCAAGACTAGGAACAGTCTCTCACACACCTCAGTGCATTAGCAATCTTATAGAGCTGGCTGGGCCTGGTGGCACACACCTTTAATCCCTGTACTCAGAAGGCAGAGGCAGGTAGATCCCTGGGTTCTATAAATTTACTGCTTTGGGCTAGCCTGTCATCCACATCACTGCTTTGTTTTGGTTTTGGCCTGGTCTGATAATGATGCTCTCTGTAGTATTTTTCCCTGGGTACGCATCCAGTTTAGGGACAGGTACTGCATTTGTTTCCCATGTCTTTTTAGCCTCCTTTAATCTGAAATACCCCCATAGCCCTTCTTTATCTTGTGTAATATTAATCATTTTGAAGAA
>JADRCD010163218.1:0-11153 GCA_019843815.1 Montemys delectorum
AGAGTGGGGGTGACACCTTGCCTAGCCTCCAACCTGGACCTGAGGGCCTGGGGACAAGCAGGGGAAGCTTTGGCCCTGGGCTGACTAGCATAAACTTGGAGTGTTTTTTGACGTTCTCTCATAGCTCAAGATTAGGTTTTCCATTAACTGAGGCGTGACATCAAAGTGCCTGGTTCTGCACAGTGGAGAATGTTGTCAAGGAATGTTGATGAAAAGTCCAATACATAGAAAGCTTAAAACCCACCAGAAAAGTAAGATTCCTTGATGATTATGGTCGTGTACTCAATGGCAGGTCGGGGAGCTGGCAGAACTGGTCAGGAGAACAGTGGATACTTCCAGAGACCCACAGGACGGAGCTTGAACCTCTGCTCTGTCCCTTGTTAGCTGTGTGCACAGAGGCCCTTCTGCTATCTTGCCATGCAGGGTGCTGGGGATTAGATGTGCTCAGCCAATGCCCTTCAAAGTCACAAGTTGGGCCCTGGTCAATGAGAGCTCAGAATACATGTTAGCGAATTGTTAGGCTTCTTGTTGTTAGTGGTGTGGATTTGGGGTCAATATGGCATGTTTGTTCCTCGGCGCAAAGCACTTTGTGGACTGAATCCTCATTCTGACTGGGATCTTGGGCTTCAGGTACCGGCAGGGGAGCCTCCACTTCCCAGACATCATGAAATCTACCGACTCCCCATAATTTGATGAGCAATTTTCTGGAGCACACACAGGCGCTAGAGTGGGCATAATGAGCGAATAAACATGGGTCTCTGGCTCTTCAGAAGTAAAGGAAAACTCCGAAGGATTCAACCGCCATCTTTTGTTCCACGGACCCTTCCTCTTAGCCATGTAAGAGCCTGTGTATATAGTCCTCGTGGTTCATTTGATTCATTAGTATTTGCTCCCCCGGCCCTAATAATGCAAAGAGTGGAGCAAAACCAACCAGAGTGGACAAGTCCCTTCCTTTGTAGGCTGGCCTCTAGGGTGCTACTACAGGGGAGAGCTAGTCAGCAGCAGCTTCAGCAGCCCAGGCGCCTTGCACTGCCTGTGGCTTAAGGTGAGAGCTGGTCCCCAACGGGCAGTCGGCGCCTCCTCTGGTAAGATGGACGGATGACATTTCGCTCACAAGAGAACCTGGGGACCTTGGTGACTGTTGCACCCGGGGTACAACTGTTCAACTAGTTCTTGCTGTTAGGACACATGTCATTTTCTTAACGAGGAAGAAGACTGGGGTAATTGGGTAAAAACATGTGACTAATAAAACGAATGGGCTCTGATCCTGCCTCTGCCCCCAGCTCCTGGGCACACTCAGCTGCAGTGGCTTGAGTGCACACTGGAAGCACACCCATGCTTTTCCCAGTACGGAGGCTGGTTTTGTCAGTGTTGCCTGAACACAAGGACCTCAAATGCTCCTCCTAGTATTCTAGCCCCTGATCAGGGTTGAGAATCTCTGCTTCTTTTAGTGGTGGCTGCATGGTGGGTGATGAGAGCCAAGGTGTCATGTAGCCCAGGCTGGCCTCAGACTTGATGTTTAGCTGAGGATGGTGTCTTAGTCAGGGTTTCTATTCCTGCACAAACATCATGACCAAGAAGCAAGTTGGGGAGGAAAGGGTTTATTCAGCTTACTTCCACATGGCTGTTGATCACCAGAGGAAGTCAGGACTGGAACTCAAGCAGGTCAGGAAGCAGGAGCTGATGCAGAGGCCATGGAGGGATGTTCCTTACTGGCTTGCTTTTCCTGGCTTGCTCAGCCTACTCTCTTATAGAACCCAAGACTTCCAGCCCAGGGATGGCACCACCCACAAGGGGCCCTACCCTCTTGGTCACTGATTGAGAAAATGCCCCACAGCTGGGCCTCATGGAGGCACTTCCCCAACTGAAGCTCCCTTCTCTGTAATAACTCCAGCCTGGGTCGAGTTGGCACACAACACCAGCAAAGTGGTGCTTGCGGCAATAATCTTTGTGTTGCTGTGTTTGAACCTAGAAATTCAGGTCAAATAAGGGTGTGCTTCCTGTGGGTTTTATATTTGTTTGTTTATTTTATTATTTTAATGTTAATTTTTCTGGAAGAGATCACTGAGTGAGCATGGGTCCGAGAGATCCCAGCCAGCAGCCCCACCCCAGGCTGGGTCAGTGACAAGGGGTGGTGTCACGTGGACATCAGAAACTCTAGTCTGTAAATGTGAGTCATCATACCCGTATTTGTTTGTTTATTGAGACAGAAGCTCATGTGGTCCATGATGACTTCAACTCTCTCTGTAAGAGTGCTAGAGAGGTGTCTCAGCAGGTAAGAGCGTGTACTGCTCTTGCTGAGGACTTGAGTTTGGGTCCTAGCACCAGGTTAGGTGGCTCACAGCCACTTGTAATTCTAGCTCTGGTGGACCCAATGCTTCTAGTCTTAGTGTGCATCTATAGCGACCTCTGTCTCTCTCTCTCTGTCTGTCTCTCTCTGTCTCTGTCTGTGTCTCTCTCTGTCTCTGTCTCTGTCTCTCTCTCTCTCTCTCTCTCTCTCTCTCACACACACACACTTACAAAAACAATGGCAACAAAACTCTGTATAGTTGAAGCAGTCCTTGAATTCTGTTGCTTTTACCTCCCTGAGTGCTGACATCATGGGTACGTGCTACCATACCCAACTAACATGACATTGTTGTTGTTGTTTAGATAAAGTCTTATGTAGCCCAGGATGGTCCTAAAGTTTATAAGTATTCAGGGATAATGCCTTTAAACTTCTGTTCCTCCTGCGTCCACCTCCTAAGTGCTAGGATTTCAGCCACGTACTACCATGTCTGCTTTATGTGGTGTTAGGAATGGATCTCAGGGTCGTGACCATGCTAGACACGTGCTCTGTAAGCTGAGACCCAGCCTCGAGTGTGCGCTTCTTCATAGTCCAAGTCTGTTTACGTTCAGTGCCTCCCTTTCCCCTTTGTGCTCCAGAGCACTGGTTACCCGTGCATCCTCAGCGGTGCAGTCCTTACTCCACACTTGGAGGCACTTCCCCAACCGAAGCTCCCTTCTCTGTGATAACTTCAGCCTGTGTCAAGTTGACACACAACACCAGCCAGTACAGATGGTCTCGTCCTTCTGATCCTTCTGCCTCTCCTTCCTGAGTATTGAGAGCACAGGTGTACATCTGGTTTCCTCAGTGCTGTTGCTCGAAACCAGGGCTAGATCCTCAGCCAGGAGTCCCTGTATCTACAGGCAGGGCCACCAAGGAACTGAAAGCCTGGACCGATGAGTCAGACGGTGCTTGCTCATTTGTTTCTTCAGTGTTGGAAGACTGAAATCTAGGGGCTCAGGCAATGCCCAGCAAGTCCCCTACAGATGAGCCACACCCCCAGCCCCAGAATGCCTGGATTTTAATCCTGTGACTTCCTAGCTGAGTGACTTTGGGGAAGATATGAAATACTTGTGCCTCGGTTTTCTCGTCTATAAAATGGGTACAAAGCTGACCTTGTAAGCCTTAACTGAGGTTGGAGACAGGCTGCGATGCTTGGTGGCTAGTGCCTTCAGCTATCCACTGAGCCATCTCATTGGCCCAGTATAAGTGTATCTGAGGCCCTGTCCCTCAACACTCTCAGGAGCATGCCCACAAGTGGTTGTCAGAATCATACTGTGCTCCTCCTCAGGCTTTGGCTATTAGGCATAGTGGCCATACCATTTCCCATTCCCATGAACAAAATACATACGGGTTCTGAGTTCTCCACAGTCCTGCCCCCCACATTTATTTTGTACCCCCTCTTCTTTCTTGCTAACAGTCACCCTAATAAGGATGAGGTTACATCTTGCCATGGCTTGCTTGGGTCTGGTTCCTTTATATCCCATTGGGGGCCGATCACCACTGTCCGTCTGTCTCCTCTTCCGGACAGAGCACAGCTCTTTGCCTCTTAGCTGCTTTCGCAGCTTGTCCGTGTGTTCGTTGAGTGCAGCTCACTCAGGAGTAGGCCAATGATGAGCTGAGGCTTCTGGTCAAATCCGGCTGCTGCTTGTTTTCAAGTGGTTCACACAGCTAAAAGCTGTTACCTTTTTAATGGATTTTCTAGAAAATCAGAATGTAAACACTGACACAAAATTGAAATCTCATTGTCCACGAACAATTCTGGAACTCGGCCACCTTTGATCACTGAGGCATGGCCTGTGGCTGGTTTTGGATAGAAAGGCAAAGGGAGTGATCACAATAGGGACCATTCGACCTGTCAGGCCTAACGTGTTCCCAGTAGGGCTTTCAGGAGATGATGCCAAGCTATGCTGGACCCTGACCTCCAGACGGTCACCTTACCATTCACTAGCAGGTAAGTCCTCAGTCCTCACTGCATCTGTCTGTCCATCCTCTCACACCAACTCAAGACTCAGTAAAAACTTGAGATGGATCAGAGAACTGAATGTAAAAATTCCAGCTAGAATTTTCTAGAAGAAAAGATGAAAGATTGTCATCCAGCTTGGGATAGTGTGGGACCGTGAAAGGGAGCGTGATCCCCGGTTGAGCTAAGGCTTGAAGCCCTGGAAACCCTGAAGGGACAGTAGCTGCTTCACCTGATTCCCGGACACCAGGCCCCTGTCACTGGCTGCAGCCCTCCATAGATTTGTGGCTGTCAGCCACAGAAGGGCAACGCCTCAAGCCCCTTCACTTGTAGAGGATGTGACCTGTGGTCATGCAGACTCAAGACAGATCTCCATTTTAATGAGGTACCTAATGGCCTGGAGGGCTTAGCCAATAAGCTTTCCTTCCCAGACACTCCTCCCAGCAAAAGGTATTTAACCTCAGGCCCGCCCTGAGAAGGGGGGTATGGTTTTACTCATCCATTTTCTGCCATAATAATAAATATCTTAAAACCATGGACTGCCTCTTTTCATCAGGATCCGCGTGGGAACCATGGAGAAGACTTCGCCTATAGATCTGCTGTCTAATCTCCTGTAGAGGGCCTCTCTGCACTCCTAGCCATGGCTTACCACCAAGCCCAAGACCGCCACCATCAAGCCAAGAACTCTCCCCCCGCACCACCACCTCGTCGGACCTGCCAGAGTCCCCTTCACCCCCTGCCCTGCACCCTAGGCCAGATCCAGCCTATAAGCCCCCCTCCATTCTCAGCTCTTCTGAGGCTTCCAGCGGTGCCTGGATGTCCTAGAATCTGAGAACCAGATAGCCTGGCCTTGTCACAGACCCGGGGGGGGGGGGGGAGGAGTAGGAGGTAGGGGGTGAGGGGGTGGCTGAGCCAGTTCAGGCTGTCTCAAGCCTCAGACTGTGCTTCCCCCCACCCCCCAGAGTCATGTCCAGGGGCTTCCCTACAGCCCAACACCCACCTGGTGACAGCATGAGATAAGCATGGTCACTTCTCTCATCCTGCCTCCCTGAACGGCCAAGCCCTGTGGCGGAGCAGACATGGGACCCACAACCCTACAGGATAGCTTAAAATCTGTTAGGATTTATTTCATAGTCTGATTTATTCCTTCATTAGTTTATTCCTTATTAATTAATAAGGAACTATTATTCCTTATTAGCTATGGAACACTGGCTGGCTAGCAACTCTCAAAGCTCCTGTCGCAGCCTCCTGGGTTCTGAGATCACAAGTGTGTGCCACTGACCTAGCTATAAAACATTAAAAAACTTAAGTTTTATCAAAGATACTATTGAAAAAATGAATAGATGAGGCAAAACACTGACAAAAAGAATGCCTGTGTTATAACTTGAATTTAAATATACAAAGAACTACAAATTATAACAATAACACAATTCACTTCAAGAATATATTATTTATTTATTCAATATTTTGAGATAGGGTCTTAGGTGGACCAGGCTAGTCTCAAAATTGCCATGTAGCCCAGGTTAGCCTTGAACGTGCAACTGTCTTGCCACCATTTCCCAAGTACCAGCATTACAGGTGTGTACCACCGTGCCTCGTGTGATTTTTCCCAATGGTCAAATAGACTTGAGAATGCATTTAAACTAACAAAGAAAGCCTGGTGTGGTGTATCTCTAATCTTAGCATTTGGGAGATTGAGACAGGAGGATTTTAGTTCAAAGGCTATCCTGGACTACGTAGTGAGCTCCTTTTTAATTAATGCATAACTACCAAATGGTGGCTCTGGATTGCAACCTAGCAGAGCTGACATCGGCCTATGTCCCCACACTGGATAAGGACACTATACGGATGGCACATTGGCTCATATCATCGGCAGGTGACAGTTTCAGCCTGGGCTCTTATCTAATCCCTGCCCCGCTCCACCTTCATTTCCTGTCTAAAACACTGCAGGTGACCTTGGTGCTCTAAGAAATAGGACCTAATGCCACGAAGCTGCTCATTCAGTCACCACTTCACCACCAGCCTGGCGTCTGAGCAGGGGCATGTGGCCGAGGAGCAGGCTGCGCAACTATCTGGGGACTGAGCGAAGACCACCGTGTTGTTTGTAACTTCCCTTACCCATAGAGTGTTTTCTGGATCAATGACTACTCAGAATTGGGTTTTGAATTTGAACCGTCCCTCACAGGCTCCTGTGTTTGAACACTTAGTCTTCAGTTGGGGGCGCTGTTTTGGGAGGTTCGAGAGCTATTGGGAGGCGGAGCCTTGCTGGAGGACGTGCATCACCGGCAGTGGTCCCACCCCCTGCCCTCTGCTTCCTGTTCCTCCATAGATGTGCGGTGAGGGGGTGTCAGCTGCACACTGTTGCCATCCTGGCGCAGCCTGCTCCCATGGCCTTCCCTCCCGTGATGGATTTTAGACCTTCATTTTGTAAGCCCGAATCTCGTCCTCCCCTAAGCTGCTCCCTGTCAAGCACTGAATAAGAGCCAGTGCGCTCTTTAGGCCCCGTGCATTGTCCTTCATCCCCCAGCGGAGGGTCATCACTTTTCCCAGCTCCCTGGCTGTACAAGCAACAACCCTTAACCTATGTGGGAAATGCATTTTTAAAAAACCAACCATCCCTCTCCCCTGAGTTTAGATCGATTTTGTTTAAAACAAAAGCCGTATAACACCCGTTTGTTGGCGAAACTCATGGATGTGCCCAGCATCTGACAGCAGTAAGGATCCTGTTTGAACTCTGGTGGTTGCTGCCCAGTGACCGTCATGGCTTTTAGAGCCACCCCTAGGGGACTGCGATTGGGACTTTGTGTGTGCTTGGGGCGAACAGAGAACGCGGAACAGCGTGGAGAGAGAGTGAAACTGACTAGAGACGATCAGAGTTCCCACTTCGGAGTCTCCAGTCATTCGTGGAATTATTCGGCGCTATCACAGAACGCTTAGTGAATGTTCTAGGCCACTAGTTTTCAGCCTGGGCCAATTTTGTACCCCAGGAGACATTTGGTGGTGTCTTGAGACTGTTTGTGACAACCGGTGTTAGCTGCTGCTGTCATCTGGGATTAGAGTAACCACACAAGACACTTTCATGACAGAGAAATACCCTCTCTCAACTCCCTAGTTAGGAGACTCTGGCCCAGGTTCCGAACACATAGCTACAAACAAATCCATAAATATTAACTGCGTGTGTGTGTGTGTGTGTGTGTGTGTGTGTGTGTGTGTATGAGCAGGTGTCTGTGAAAGCCAAAAGTGTCAGGTGCCCCTAGAGTTGGAGTTATGGGTAGTGTAAGGCATTGCATGCTGGGATTCGAACTTAGACCCTTGGAAAGAGCTGTGTGTGCTCTTAACTGCTGATCCAGATTTCCATTCCCCTCATTTTCTATGGAAGAGAACAGTGCTCTGGGTTCAAGATGGCTGCCCTTTGGATCCGAACCCTTTGGGTTCTTTACTGCTATCATGAAACAGTGTCTAAATACAACCTAGGGAGGAAAGGATTGATTCGGCTTACCTGTCTCCATCACAGGCCATCCTTGAAGGAAGTCAAGGCAGGAACTCTAGCAGGAGCAGAGGGAGGAAGCATCAAGGAGTGCTGCTTACTGGCTTGCTTTCTAGAGTTTGCTCAATTAGCTTTCTTACACATCTCAGGAGCACCAGCCCACGGGTAGCAAGGCTCACAAAGGGCCGGACCCTCCCATACCAACCATCAATCAAAATATCCCACTGATATGCCCACAGGTTAATCCAATGGGGACGGTTCCTTCAAAGGGGCTCCCTCTTTCGAGGTGAGTCCTGGTCCCTGACAAGTTGACAAAAATGTACCAGCGTAGGCTCCTGGATGCGCAGCCTGCATCCTCTCCAGTGGTGCCAGGGTGTGGGTCGGCAAACATCCGAGCATGCAGCGAGGCTGGAAACAGTTCAAAGAACTGGCAACAAAACACCATTAGGAATGATTAGCTTAGGGACAGGATGTCAAGCTCAGAGCCTGAAAGCCCTGCGAGGAGGGAATCTCCAAGCCCTGAAACGCCGCAAATAAAAGGAAAAAAGGAACTCACTGGGGGTGGGCAGCACCCAGAAGGTGCCAGCTGCTCATAAACAGCCGGGGAATCCAGAAGGACGGCTCAAGAGGGACCTTCCTTCCCACCTCTCACGGAATAATTTGCAAAGACAATTAATTATACGATTCCTTTAGGAAACAAAACTGCTGGATGTCGAGAGGCACAGTGGCTGAGTGCGCTTGCCACCAAGCCTGACTACCTCAATTTGACCTTTGAAGACCACATGTCGGAAGGAGAGAACCGACTCCTGCAAGTTGTCCTGGAATCTGACACGCCCCTCCCACACAAATGAATTTTAAACAGTTTTTGGGGATGACAAGATGTTCTAGTGGTGAAAGGGACTTGCCACAGCCATGCCTCATGACTTGAATTGGGTTTTCACAAGGAGAGAATTCACTCCTACGAGTTTTCTTCTGACCTACACATGTTCTCCTTGCATGAGTGCGCGCGCGTGCGCGCGCACACACACACACACACACACACACACACACACGAATGTCATTTTTTAAATTATTAATAATTGGAGCCGGAGAGCTGGCTCAGTGGTGAAAAGCATTGGCTATTTTTTCAGAGGACCCAGGGTCAATTCCCAGCACCCATATGCTAGCTCACAACCCCTGTATCTTTAGTTCCAGTTCTACCCACTTTTTACCTCTTTGGGCACAAGGTACATACATGATGCCTAGACATACATGTAGGCAAAACATCCATACACAGAATTGTATTCTAATTTATTATTACTGGTTTCATTTGTGTGTATGAGACTGTGTGTGTGTGTGTGTGTGTGTGTGTGATGTCTCTGTGTGTATATGTGTGTGTATGTGTATACATGTATATGGATGGATGGACGTGTGTGTGTGTGTATGTGTGCACATAGATGTACCATGGTGCTCCTGTGGAGGTCAGAAGGCAGCTTTGTGGAGTTGCCTTTCACTATTGCCTTTTCCATGGGTTCTGAGGATTGTGGGGTGGCAAGTGCCTTTCCCCACTGAGTTTTCTCTGTGCCCATAGAATCTGTTTAAGGTGTGTGTAGATGAAACAGGAAAGCCACAAGGCTGGCCATCATGACTGCAGTGCACATGAGAACCTGACAGGGCAGCCATATTGTCCCTTCTCCGCAGGGGAAGGCAGTAACCAGTGTCTATAGTGGCCTATTGCTGGGTGGAGAATCTTCCTTTGGAGAAAGAAAATGTGTATTTTTCTCTTAGGGCTATGAGAGAATAAAAAGCTTACTGTGTAGACTACGGGCTGCCTCCTACTGTGGCCACACAGGACATAGAGTGAGTCTGTTTTTCTACACAGGGACAGGTAGTGAAGAGCTTTGGCTTTCCAGGCCTTGTGGCTCCGTGGCAGTGACTCAGCCCTGACCTTGTAAACCAAAACAGTGATGCAACATTGGTGGAAATGGGTGTGTCTGTGTTTTAGGAAAACAGTTGACCAAGCCTGATGGCAGTGAGGGCCTTAGGTGAGTTGGTTCGTTTCTACTCAGAAAGAGAGCAGGTTTGGGAGATGCCAGCAGGGAGAGCCAGGGCCTACTAGTGTCTGCTACGGTGCCTAGTTCCTGCTTGCTGTACAAATCCCCTTGCACGGGGCTCACGCCCTCAGCT
This sequence comes from Montemys delectorum, assembly GCA_019843815.1. Lineage (NCBI taxonomy): Eukaryota > Metazoa > Chordata > Mammalia > Rodentia > Muridae > Montemys > Montemys delectorum. Next base: position 9,943 of record JADRCD010163218.1, read on the forward strand.
GACCACAAAACACAATGGTTTACAGGCAGAGAAGTCAAAGGCTGGATGAGGAGATCTCTCCAACACCTGTTGCTTGTTTTGTTTAGCCTCTGAATGGAGGGAGTATACCCTGAGTCAGAGATGCTAAAGTTCTTATTCTTCATGGCCAGAAGTGCTGTTTTCCCAGTGGCCCGTGGGTGTTTCCTTTGCTGGGAGGTGTGAGTGGTATCTCCCACAGTGAGCCTCTCTGGGTTCCCAGGCTGTGCTTGGCACAGTCAGCAACAGTGTGGAACATCCTGCTCTGCTCTTTGCTCCCTGTGGTTTCATCTGAACGGGACAAGTCTCTTCATTTACATTTTTGCATTAGCGTTAATGCTTAGAAAACATTTGTTTTAGTCTGGTGCCAACCCCTGCTTAAGATTGCTATTCAAGGGCTGGCAAGATGGCTCAGCGGGTAAGAGCACTGACTGCTCTTCTGAAGGTCTTGAGTTCAAATCCCACAACCACATGGTGGCTCACAACCACCTGTAATGAGATCTGATGCCCTCTTCTGGTGTGTCTGAAGATAGCTACAGTGTACTTATCTATAATAAATAAATCTTTAAAAAAAAAAAAAAAGATTGCCGTTCAAGCTGGGCGGTGGTGGCACACGCCTTTAATCCCAGCACTTGGGAGGCAGAGGCTGGCAGATTTCTGAGTTTGAGGCCAGCCTGGTCTACAGAATGAGTTCCAGGACAGCCAGGGCTACACAGAGAAACCCTGTCTCAAAAAACAAAACAAAACAACAACAACAAATAGAATGCCATTCAGCACATGGCAATTCCATCTTATTCTATTACTGTTTGTGTGTGTGGTATAGGACTATGTGCCCATGCCCTGGCCAGAGCAGGGGTGTGTGACATCGGACTGTCTTCCTTAATCAATTCTTCTCTGGAGACTGCATCTCTACTGAATTGAGACTGGGCAAGACTGTCTGGCCATTGAGCCCAGTTAGATTCCTGCCTCTGGCACCGAGCTTTGGGGTAGCCAAGCCCAGCTTTTTTTTTTTTTTTTTTTATATGGGTGCTGAGGATTCAAACTCAGACCCTCATGCTTGTGCAGAGACCCTGTTACCCAGAGAGCAATGCTCCCGGCCCGTACCTTGTATCATATTCACTTCCTCTGTTGTGGTTGGCAGGGTCTAAATCCTGTTTCTCAACTGTCATTTGTGTGTTACTTTGGATTTCTGCCAT